>ONZH01005442.1:0-110888 GCA_900303285.1 Rhinella marina | reverse complement strand
ATCCTACCAAGCTGCAATGTAAAATCAAACAAACCCTATACACAGTAGCACACTGTTCCATGCACAAAAACACGTGCAAACAATGAATGAATGAATGAATACATGAATAAATGTGAACTGCATTACTACTATATGAAAATTAGAAGTTCTTTGCGCACATTTTTGATCAAAATTCTGTCGGGGTCCATCTACCAGTGACAAGTTGACTTCCAGCAGATGGGACTTACACTATCAGACTTGCCTCTCCTGGACCTAAGTCTACAAAATTCAGGTCAATGTAGAATCCAGCTATATTATACTCTGAATAAAAGCCGGAGGCAAGGTCCAAATGGAGACAGCCACTCCCCCAAATATACAATGCAAAAAGCAAAGTTAGACCAGTACCTCCAGGCAATATGAAATAAAGTACAGGTGCATGCTAGCATGGCTACAGTGCAGACACAAACTTTAATGACCAGCACAGATAGATAGATAGATAGATAGATAGATAGATAGATAGATAGATAGATATAGATAGATAGATAGATACTAAACAGAAAATGGCAGCAGCACTAGATAAGCCATGACACATAAAATGAACATGAAATGAACATATGAAGAAGTAAAAAAGCATAACTGCTATGTAGTATATAAAGTGGAAGCTCTTAGCGCATATAAATGATCATAAATATGTCAGGCTCATCCTCCAATGATCAAGGTGGCTTCCAATCGGATGAGTCCTACACTAACACTGACCTGCATCCTACACAAACCGGCAGGCCCATATCAGGAGAACACCATACCTGGTCAGAAGCTGCACCAGTGTGAACAGGAGTGCTAAATTCCCAGAGGAGGCCAGTCCTCCTCTATATATACATAATTGCAAAAAACGGACAGCACCTCCTACAGGTGAGAGTCAGGTGCAAGCTACCTACTGGCTAATTAAATACTAAACAAAAAATTGGCAGCAGCACTAGATAAGCCATGACACATAAAATGAACATGAAATGAACATATGAAGAAGTAAAAAAGCATAACTGCTATGTAGTATATAAAGTGGAAGCTCTTAGCACATATAAATGATAATAAATATGTCGGGCTCATCCACCAACGATCAAGGTGGCTTCCAATCGGATGAGTCCTATACTAACACTGACCTGCATCCTACACAAACCGGCAGGTCCATATCAGGAGAACACCATACCTGGTCAGAAGCTGCACCAGTGTGAACAGGAGTGCTAAATTCCCAGAGGAGGCCACAGATAGATAGATAGATAGATAGATAGATAGATAGATAGATGTAGATAGATAGATGTAGCAAACCCAAAATATCGAAAGGACCTTGTTATATGCACTGAAACCTCCCATATGGGCTAGATCAGGGGTGCACAACCCACGGCCCGCGGGCGGCCCCCAGAGCCAGAGATTGTGCCCCCGTGTTTCTGGCCGCAGCACTGCACGATAGGGGATTGCAGCTCCTGCGCTGTGGCAGGAGAAGGACGGTTCCCGGAGAGCAGGGGAGACGAGGAGAAGGCAGAAGCAGTCTATCAGTGCTTCTGCCTTCTCCTCAGATATGTGAGCAGCGCACTGTACAGGGTGGACCTGGGGGAAGAGGAGCGCAGAGCTGCAGGGTGAGGAGACCCAGATCAGCTCTGCCTGTGTACAGTGCCCCCAAAGTAGGCTGGTTTCCCCTGTAACTGGGGCTCCTTTGGATGCCCCAGTTACAGTGGAAATAGTGAAAAAAAAAAGTCTGTGTCCCCATAGGTCTTTCAGTGACCTCTTGGGGACAAATTACGTGGAAAAAAATATATTAAAAAATAAGTTTTAAAAACATTAAAAAAAGTGTTCAAAAAATTAAAAAGTATTCAGAAAATAAAACAAATAAAAATAATAAAATACAAATAAAAAATAAAAAGTGCAAAATAGTAGATTGTTCATTGTCCTCCAACAGTCTTTTTATGACCTCTTAGGGGACATATTATGTGGCAAAAATATATTTAAATAATAAGTAATAAACCAATTATAAAAAAAAATACAATAAAATATGAATAAAATATAAAGAAAAGATAAAAAAACATAGCCATTATTACCCCATTCACGTGAAACTATACATATTATATAACATAACGATCAACACAAAATAGGGAACTAATTTGTAGTGGTGTCAGTTTGCATATTTAAAAATTAAAGAGGTATAGTTTGAAAAAAATACTTTTTAAAAATGTTTTGTACATTTTCCCTCAAATAAAACTAAAAAAATAAATTATAAGGCCCTATGTGTCAAGTGAAAAATTGTTGCAGAAATTATTTTGGTAGTCCCAACAACCATTTGAACCACCACCTGCGCTATATCACAAAAAAGTGACTTCAGGCCTGGTAATTAAAGTGTTAACCAATAAGCACTTTCCCCACTACTAAGGGAAAATGCTTACTGGTTATTACATGGTGCCTGTAACTGGCAGGAGGTGGTAATAACCAGTGAGTGCCATCCTCTGCAGGGAAGGAAAGCGATGATTTATGAATAGGAGGCAGGAAGGAGATGTCACCACTTTTCCTGCAAAAATTACTTTTACAAAGTTCCTGCAGCATGGCCCTGAAACAGAGGATTCATACTTACCTGCTCCATGGCGACCTGGCCCCCTCTGCCTTCATCGTCTGGTTCCTGCACTATATATATATACACAAGTGAATCTCAATAAATTAAAATATCATCAAAAAGTTTTTTTTTCAGTAATTCAATTTAAAAAGTGAAACACATATATTATATAGAGTCATTACAAACAGAGTGAACTTTTTCAAGTGTTTATTTCTGTTAATATTGATGATTATGGCTTACAGCCAAAGAAAACCCAAAATTAATTATCTAAGAAAATTAGAATATTATATTAGACCAACTGTAATTTTTTTTTTATACACAGAAATATTGGCCAAATTAAAAGTATGTACAGTAAATGCTCAATACTTGGTTGGGGCTCCTTTTGCATAAATGACTGCATCAATGCGGTGTGGCATGGCGACGATCAGCCTGTGGCACTGCAGAGGTGCTATGGAAGCCTTGGTTGCTTTGATAGCAGCCTTCAGCTCGTCTGCATTGTTGGGTCTGGTGTCTCATCTTCCTCTTGACAATACCCCATAGATTTATGGGGTTAAGGTCAGGCGTTTTGACAGTGTGGACAGATGTGGTAGATGGCTGCACTGACTTTGGTCTTTATAAAACACAGTGTACCTACACCAGCAGATGACATGGCTCGCCAAACCATCACTGATTGTGGAAACTTCACACTAGACCTCAAGCAGCTTGGATTGAGTGCCTCTCCACTCTTTCTCCAGACTCTGGGATCTTGATCTCCAAATAAAATGCAAAATTGACTTTCATCTGAGAACAACACCTTTGACCACTGAGCAACAGTCCAGTTCTTTTTCTCCTTGGCCCTTGGCTTCTGGCGTTGTCTATTGGTCATGAGTGGCTTGACTCATGAAATGCGACACTTGTAGCCCATGTCCTGAATACATCTATATATGGTAGCTCTTGAAGTACTGACTCCAGCAGCAGTCCACTCCTTGTGAATCTCCCCCAAATTTAGGAAAGGCTTTTTCTTAACAATCCTATCTGTTGCAGAGTATGGTTGCTGGGTGCAGCAGAGTCAGTTTAGATCAGACATTGTGGAGTAATAGGAACTGGGTTTATTGGAACATGCATGGAATAACTGAAGGTCACCTTACATGGTGGATGACATACGGACAGGAAAAGAGAAATCAGTGAGTTCACATCACATGTACAGGAAATACATCATAGAAATGCACAGAGAGAGACTACAGGTAATTATTAGTAACAGCGACATCTAGTGTCACAACAATAAACTGCAGTCTTTCTAGCAATAGACTAAGCTGTTGCATCTCCAACACTATCAAGGCTGTGGTTCTCCCTGTTGCTTGTGCACCTTTTTCTACCACCCTTTTTCCTTCCACTCAACTTTCCATTAATATGCTTTGATACAGCACTCTGAACAGCCAGCTTCTTTAGCAATGACCTTTTATGGCTTACCCTCCTTATGGAGTGTGTCAATGACAGCCTTCTGGACATCTGTCAAGTCAGCAGTCTTCCCCATGATTGTATCGCCCACTGAACCAGACTAAGGAACCTTTCTAAAGGCTTTGTAGGTGTTTTGGTTTAATTATTCTAATTTTCCGAGATAATGAATTTTGGGTTTTCCTTGGCTGTAAGCCATACCCATCAACATTAACATAAATAAACACTTGAAAAAGTTCACTCTGTTTGTAGTGACTCTATATAATATATGTGTTTCACTTTTTGAATTGAATTACTGAAAAAAAACTTTTTGATGATATTCTAATTTATTGAGATGTATATATCTATGTATAATGGCAAAAGATGAGGCAGCACTCCAAAACTTGATTACAGTTGTGAATCTTTATTCCCGTGCAAAGGCAGCTGGGATTTTCACAGTTGCTGTACAGTATTTAATAGTAGGGAATTGATCAATGACTTCATACCAGAAACCTGGCTTACAAAAGCTCTAAATGTTTGGTGCAAGCCTCATTTGTGCAAACACTTTGCTGTCTAGGTGTTTTCTGCTGCTCTGGGCAATTTTCAAAGATAGACAGGTTTACTATAATTTATCTCATCTTTCTCCAGAGTACTTTGGAATGAAACAATGTTCAGTAAATTTTCCCCAATTAGTTTGCTACAGAAGTAAATTGTACTTGTTACTTTATTGTAATAGGATATGACAGATTTAATAAACCCTAAGTAATCTCAGAACAAAGAGAAGAATCCATTTGGTAACATAATATTTACACAACTTCAACTTTTGTTTGCTTCATAAATAATAGAGTTCTCCTTTTGGTTTAATAGATATATACAATGGATTGTTGTGATCTGTACCCATCTGTATATTTTTTATTCATTGCTCATTGTAATATTATCTCTAAGCAATCTCTGTGTCTTGGTGCTGAGCCAGTAATCCCATGGGATATGTTTAAATTTGTTTGTCCTCCAGTAAAGAGATGCAATGGGTGGCTTTTATTTACACAGTGTGTAGCTTTCTCCCAGAAGTATACAAAGCTAATTATCCCCACAGAACCTTTAGTATTTCATGTTGTCTTATGTATGCTGGAGAGTTAGATGCTGAAATGTCTGCTTGTGGTTCTTTGTCTCTTACGGCCCTTTCAAGGTAGGTTTATTTATCTTCTAAAAATTTTACCCTGATCTTTTACCATTGTGATTTAGAGGGCTACCTACCGACCCCAAGCAAGTAAGTTTATAGATTATCAGTCATAAAAAGGCTTCATATAGCACACATAATACAAGTAAATGGTTTGTTTTATCTGTTACCTTTGATAATATTCTGACTGGTGTATAGCATCCAAATAGGACCAAGCTCATGGCCAAGTATGCACAACAGCAAGAAACTTGACATTGGTCTACCTCATCAATATGAAATTCAGACAAGTCAATTTCTGCCATGTCAAGTGGACAGGTAGAAGATAGAATCAGTGCAGGTCCCCTCAAACCCTTATCAGTTCTCATTCATCATTTGATTAATGATACCCTTTTGGTTGCCCTCTGACACTTTCAACATTGTAAATTGATGCTACAAACCAGGGGCATAGCTATAGAGGGTACAGAGGTAGCAGACGCTACCGGGCCCAAGAGCCTGAGGGGGCCCAAAGACTCTTGTGCCACATAAGAAGACACCAGTATTATAGAAAGTGCACGCTGGTCAAGTTACACCTCTGGTGGAGGGAATTTGTCATGGAGGGGGTATTGTTTCAGTTCTTGCCCCAGGCCACAAAGCACTGAGGGAAGCTGAACTCTTGCACCAGGGCCCATGACCCTTTAGCTATGCCCCTGCTCAAACATAGTTTTTTTTTTTAGAACTCAGACCTATATAATGTCATTTGAAGATGTCACTGATTTCATTGGAGCTCTGTCTAGAAATGTGCTACAAAACCTGTCCAGGAATGAGGGTCAATGCCCATAGATGGGGATGCGGCAGTGGTAAGGCTAAAATCATAAAAGATTGCAGCAACATCTGCATCAGAATGCACCTTCTGTGTTCCACCTTATAAACTGAATAGTACAATGCTACTACGGTAAATTGAATTTGATAAATATGGCCTGTACTATATTTGTGTGGAAAATCATCTATAGACACTATGAGGCATTGGTCACAATGAATATGTGGTATGAATTTGCTATTTTTTAACTAAACCACATTCACAAATTATGTGGTGCATTTAGTAACTAGTTGTTTAAAAAATACAATTTTAGGCAATATTACTAGAATTACTTTCAATTAAAAGCTACACATGCAGCGCAGCACCCCATAATAAAATAACATTGAATTCCTTGAAATGCAACTTTCACGTTTGCAGTTTTTCCCAATTATAATCAATGGGAACAAAATTGTACTGAGCAAGAGCATGATAAAAAAAACAAAACACAAAAACAGCACAATGAGGAACCAATATTATTAATACTATTTTGTATTTTAAAATGGTGCAGATCAACCCAGACAGGAGCCAAATTCTGAAAATTGTCACAATGCAGTAGAAAACTTTGTAGTACCAGTTTTGAAGACTGTTCATGTTAGGCTGGTTTCCTACTAACATTAACAATTTACATCGTTATGCTAGAGGAGCAGAACAACGAAAATAAAAGAAGTGCCGGATTGACACATAGTGGAGTAGAGACTCCCCCGACTAAACTTTAGCATGTTCAAAACCACTACCCAACTTTTGTGGTTATTGCAGATGCAGCATGTAAACTTCCAGCTGAAAACACAATAATTATGCCCAGTATGAACATGGTCTTATACAGCATACATAGTTTCAAGTTGCACACCTGTCACTATGAAAAGCAATGCAATCTGCAGGCAGCGTGTTTCATTCAGATTGATATATAGTTTTACGGGAAAAGATTCAGTATAACTGGTTCACATTGAAGAAAAACTCTGACATGAAACCATATCCAGCACTTCCCAGCCTGGCCCATATTATATTAGTGAACTTGTATTTTCTGAAGACAACTTTTAATTTACTTTTAGAAAAAAATAACTCAGTTTATTTCTGCCATGGTGCCTATCCCAGATGACACAGAGAGTGATGTGGCCAGATTTTAATTTATTATACAGGGTGGGCCATTTATATGGATACATCTAAATAAAATGGGAATGGTTGGTGATATTAACTTCCTGTTTGTGGCACATTAATATATGGGAGGGGGGAAGATGGGTGGTGACCATGGCGGCCATTTTGGAGGCGGCCATTTTGGATCCAACTTTAGATTTTTCAATGGGAAGGGGGTCATGTGACACATCAAACTTGTTGAGAATTTCACAAGAAAAACAATGGCGTGCTTGGTTTTAACGTAACTTTACTCTTTCATGAGTTATTTACAAGTTTCTGACAGCTGTTCTCCCACTCTTCACACACTGATAGCAACACAGTAGAAGGAATGCTAGCACAGGCTTCCAGTATCCGTAGTTTCAGGTGCTGCGCATCTCGTATCTTAACAGCATAGACAATTGCCTTCAGATGACCCCAAATATAAAAATCTAAGTGGGTCAGATCGGGTAGGTATATAGACCATTACAAATTGCGAGCAGGATTCTGGAGGTCCCAGAATATACCCTGTTCAGCAGCATTTATGTCACAGGCAGCAACAGTCCAAAAGCAATTTTACAGCAGCATACATGGGGCTAAGCAGACTTGTGGTTGTCACCCTAGTGCATTTGGTGAACTGGTTCATTTGTACAAATTGCATAGCATGTGTTCATGATGTTATTGTATGTCTGTTGACACAAGACCACATCTACAGGTTCTCAAGTCAATGAAAGGTGCTGAGTATTGTCTCTTGCAGGGAGTTTGGGCAAGGGCCATGTGGCAAATTTACCCCCCTAAGGAGGTGTAGGCAAGTCATGGTACTTGAGGAAAGCTGTCTATCTGGGGAGCACCTAGACTCTGACAGAGACTGGGAAGCTGTGACAAAGTGCTGAAACAGGTGCCATAGAGAGGTCAGGAAGACTGCCTTGTGAGGACACAGGGCCTGCTGCCCCAGGCTAGATTGTTGCTAGTGTGTGCTGTGGGTCTGGGAGCATGCTCTCCCTATATTTGAGGTAGCAGAGATGAAGAAGAAGCTTTCCCTGCACGGAGTGCTGTGATTAGTGAGAAGTTCTTCCAACAAGGAGAGAGAGACTGATAGCAATCATAGGTGGATGAACCTCCCCAACAACAAAGAGGCCCAAGAGTAGGGTTATATTGATTGTATATATTTATATTAATGTTGAAACAGGCCATATGTGTCTATATTTTGTAACCAACAAGCCTTAACCTTAGAATGGGCAAAGCTAGCTCTTCTGCTTTACAAATGTATCAGTTGCATCCTATTGCGTGTGTAAGACCCCCTCGCCTTCCACCTAACATTCAGTCACTGTACAGTCACTTTACACATTCTTGGATTGTTGCTATACTGTAACTCAGGTACATTATACATTTATTATTCAGAAATATACATAAAACAACAGTGGCATCAGTCATCATGATTACTGAAGACACGTCTCATGGGTAAGGTATGGTATTCACTAGAGTTTCCCTTGAAATAAAATATGGTAGATCCTTTTAGAATTTCCATATCAATGTAAGTCTGTAGTTTGTTTTAAGGGGAGCCCACAAAAAAGTAGCCCACCTCCAACATCTCCAAATCAAACTGCCTAATAGAAAATCTGCCTTAGTTGTCCATAGCAACCAATCAGAGCTCATCTTTCATTTTTTCAGAGCCCTGTACGAACTGAAAGCTGAGCTCTAATTGGTTGCTATCGGCAACTAAGACAAATTTACTATTAAGCAGTTTGATTTGGAGATATTGGAGGCAGGCTACCTTTTTGTGGGCCAACCTGTAGTTCTTTACTTTCACATCCTGTCAAGCAAGTCAATTTTTAGCTCCATTTTCTGCTACCTTGAGACAAAAATTTAGAAGACATACTAAAATCATAGCAATCATTGCTTGCAGTTTAACATATAAGCTATTGTTTCCTCTGAAGTAGCACTCAGTAACCTTCACAGAGTGAATGACTTGGAGTGGATGTCAAGGAGTGAAACCCAAAAATATCAATGTATCATTTTCTAATTATTCTAGTAGAAAGGTGCAACTGGTAATCAACTAAAATGACTGTGAATTCAGGTCTTATGAGAGCTTCTAACTTCCAACTATATGTCATTCTGCAGGACAAGATTTATGGTAATTCTTCTCCGATAAAAGGTAGCTAATTCAGGAATAAAGAGTAGGGAAACAGCTGTCTGCAGTCCACCCCCACTCTTATCTCCATCCAGGTTCCAGCTGTTAGAATCACATTAGCCCACCTGCCTTTTTCTTTCACTTCATACCAAATAGATTTTCCCAGCAGCATTTAAAGTGTTTAAGATATTATAGAACGTTCTTGCTGCTTCTCCTGTCTCCTGCTGCCTGCCATCTGCTTGATGTACTGCTCTGCATGAACAGAGGGAAACACCTGCATACACCACTGGAGAGGGCAAGGTTCTGTCCTGGCATAATTGCCAGACAGTTTTTTTTTATTAATATCTACACCTGCTAAAGACTCCTTGCATCCAGTTTTCTTGAATACAAGTATACTATAGTTCTAAACTGCCCTCTCGCCAACTCGCTCGAACTTGTAATGTGATTGTCACTACTCTGTCAGGGTCATGTATGGTGGACACCATGACGTTCATGCACTTATATTAAATACTGAAGATTGAAAGCTTTTGAAATTATTCATAAGCTGGGTATTTTTCATCTTTTGTACAGTGATTGAGAGGGTGATGGTGATACTAAGCAGCATAACACAGACCTGGAAAAGTCACACACAAAATAGTATGGTTCAGCTGGTTGAACTCAAACCCACACCAGTTCATAACTTTGTATCCATTGGTTTATGGAATTTAGCACTGTGTGGTTCTCCAAGACAGTATTTTAGTATAGGTATTATGGCATACATCAGTATTCTGAATTGCACATTGAGGCTTGAATGTAAAAAAACAACTGGAGTATGTAGTTAATAGGACCTTATTTCTTGATAGACTAGTTATACTCAGTATATGGATATCAACAAAACAGTTTTGGAAAGGGAAAGAACAGTAAAATTAGTTTAGTTGAGTATGAAAAGGTTTATTATAAACATATGAACCAGGATGACAAATGACAAAAATATTGAGGTAATTAGTGGAGACATGACAGGTACCTGACATTATCAGGTTAAGGTTTATATTCTAGTTAGAGATGAGCGAATCATTCCAAAAATTATTCGCCGAACATTCGCCGAACTTTTCCTAAGATTCGTATATTCGACGAATAGATTAGATGTATTTGCGTACAAAATATACGTTATTATGTGCTATTAGCAAACATTCGCTCACTAATAACGAACTTTCATTTACAAAATGTACGCAACTTCGTAGAAGACATCGTACAAATAGCTTACGAATCTCAGCGTACTATTGTCTAAGCGATTATGTAGTACGCAGGCACATACGAGGAGAGGCCGCGGCGTGCACTCCTCAGAGGCAGAGCGAATATTCGAGACATATATATGGTAAAGTGCAAATACATTATTATAAGTATAATATAAACATTTGAAATATCACCTACCTAGTTTGTTCACGGACACGTTTAAGTCTCTTTTCTTCTGACGCTTGTCATAGAACTGGAGCAGAGTCCCAAACTCAGTCGCAATTTGTAATCCAAATGGGTAAAATTGTAATCCAAATGGGTAAAAAAAAAAAGCAGCAAAGGTTCCTTAAAAAAGCCTCTTTCAAGGGGCTCCCCAAATAACCTAAAAAGGGGGAAAAAGGGATGAGGCGCACAAATGCGCAACTTAATTTCCTGAGTTGCCTCGTCATCCTTCCGTGCTGGAGAAAGGGGCGGAACTACCAGGGAGGAGACTGCATCACTGAATTGAATTCATTCGCTTCGCAGCTGAAAAATCCCAAGATTCGATACGAATCTACGAAGAGGCCAATAGATTCGCTCATCTCTAATTGTAGTTATAATTTTTTTCCCCCTGGTGACTGGAAGATTGAGTTGTTAGGTGGGAAGGGTATTGTAACTTTGTAACCATTTCAATAAAGGATTTAAAAAAATAGTATTATGGCATACTGCTAGAATATGCCGTCAAATTTTGATATTTTGGGATAAGTAGAACATATAAGGTGTGCAATGACTAGAGTTGAGCGAACGTGCTCGTAACGAGCACTGTACTGCTCGGATCCCCTGCACTCACATGGGCTCAGGCATCCGGATCCGTCGGGTGAGGAGGACGGATCCGGATGGCTGCGGCCATGCGAGCGTAGGGGATCCGAGCAGTACAGTGCTCGTTACGAGCACGTTCGCTGAACTCTAGCAATGACCAACATATGTTGGATCAGTCAGAAACCAAACCAGATATAACAGAATAAAAGTTTTTCTTTATTGTAGTGCAAAATTAGAGTTGTAGTGCTTCCGACAGTCTCAGAACACAGTTCCATACCTCCCAACTTTTGAAAATTGCAAAGAGGGACAATTTGTGTGGCGCGCATCACGGCAGTTTTTTATACTAGGCCACACCTCTAACTCCGCCCAAATCATAATTACTGAAGCCCCTGGGGCCTTTTTTTTTCTTGCGCTTCAATGTCCATATATATATTAGCACATAAATCATCAGATTATAGATATTTTAAGGTCCAAATTGCACCAAATAATGAAGTTATTGTCTAATATACAGGTAGAAACCACAGAGATAGTTTAGTAGGGAGAAATTTTGTAAATGTATTAATGCACATTTATGCATTAATTCTCCAGGTCAAAAGGAGGGACATTTAAGGATAAAAGAGGGACAGAGGGACTTGAGTCAAAAAGAGGGACTGTCCCTCCAAAAGAGGGACACTTGGGAGGTATGCAGTTCCAACAATGTACTAACCATGGCTATATGGCCAGATTTAGATTCAAGGTACTCATTCACTCTTTCTATGCAGAATGTGAGGCTGACAATAATACTTTTGGTAAGACAGCTGTTTTACTCTACTGCAGAATACACTCAAAGCAGTCAATTCTATAGCTTTTGATAACAATATACCTTACTGACTCCATTCCCTCGACAGTTACACATTCTGGAATTTGCTTTCTCTTTATCTCTCTAGGAGTATTTTAACGTAAAGATGGTTCTCTCTTGGTAGATCCTGCTGAGATGGTTAGTTTCTTGAGCAGCTTGAGGCCTGGAGCTGAGGAATGGAGCATGTGGACTTTGCCTCCACTCTTCTACCCTCTAGACTAGATTGGACATAAAAATAAACCAGGTGTCAGGTTTACTTTTAATTTAAAGACTTGAAACAATATGCAGCTGGACACTAACATTATACAGACTGCTGTTTTCTGTTCTGTTGTATAAAACAGGCTGGGTAGGTGGGGGGGCAATATGCATATTATTGCTGTTCTTCCCTGCAATCTCCTGCAGGTTATTTGACAGTAAACACAGAATATTAATCAGCTATTAATATACCCATTTCTCCAACCCCAGTGCTCTCCTGCTGTACAGGTGGCAGCCCTTCTTCTGCCATCTGCTGTTCCTCCTTTTCCACATCATAAAACAAGTTGTAGTTTTTGATTGCACCATTTTGGAGTACACTTCTGGCCTTTTTTTATTTATAGCGTTCATTGTGAATAATAATTTATGTGATAGTTTTGTAGTTTGGGGTGTTACGGACATGACAATACAAAATATGTGGAGAAGTTTTTATTTATGCATTTTTTCAATTTAAGACGATTTTTTTCAATGGAAAAAGGTGTATTTTTTTTAACTTGGAGAGTTTTCATTTTTATTTAATACAGCTTTGTTTAACTTTTCTTTTCACAATTTATTAGTTCCACAAGGGGACTTTGACGAGGATATTCAGATTTTCAGATCAGGCTGCCCCAGACTTCTGACATTCACTTTCAGTCAAACTCACTAAGAAAATGAATCGATGAACTGAAGATTTAGGATAATCTATCCTGACCCTGGGCCTAAGGCCTCATGCATATAACCATATCTGTTTTGCGGTCCACAAACCACAGATACACAAAGTGTGAATAAAGGCCATGTGCATCCTACACTTTTCTGAGGCCCCATTGTAGAAATGCCTAGTCTTGTCCACAAAACAGACAAGAATAGGGCATGTTCTATAATTTGCTGAATGACAGACAGCACAGATGCAGACAGCACATGGATATTATGTTTGTGTTGTCCGCATCTTTTGTGGACCCATAAAAATTAATGGGTCTGCGCGCATAAAGGGTGAATCAGACGCAGACCGAAAATACGGTAGTATGCATGAGGCCTTAAGGCCTCTCTGCAGATGGTGCCAGAAAAGTGTGTTTGCCACTGCTGCTTGATGAGGGAAGGAACCAGGACCCTGGTCTGGATTCCTGGAACTTGAAGGTAGCTGACAGCTGAACTGGAGCCAGGAGGCCACCCTAGATACTTCTGTAATAGTGGCAATGTGGCAAATACAGGGGAGGAGGATCCTTCACTAAGTTGGCACTGACTGAAAAACATCTGCGCCGCTGAGGAGGACTGCTACCTGCCTACAAGCAGGGGAGGCGAGGCCACATGATATCCAATGTGGCCTGGCTGCCCCACTGTGACCTCTACGATGCAAGCAGCCAGAACACAGCACACAGCCCTTTCCCGTTTGTAGAACAGCAGTGCTCAAACAAACAGACAGCTGGTCACTGGACTGGCAGACAAGCAGTAGTGTGGGATCGAGGGGGGCCCAACAGACTATGCGGGTCAGCGCTATCCATGTGATGTCATCACATCACATGACACAACATAAAGACGCTTGGTGTAAATGCACCCTTTGCCTGATATTTAAAACGGCCCTGGTGCTCATACACCACTGCAGTTAGCAAAGATTAAAACCCACCATAAGGCAAACTAGTATTGGCCGCAAGGGACTTAGGTTGTGTCTTCAGAGTAAGGTTACAGAAAACAGCTGTCCATGCTGCTCCTGATCTCCCATTACTGGGCAGACAGACACCACTTTAGATGATTTTTCCTGGGAGGGTCTGCACATAAAAGTTTTGTCATGGTTTTGTAGCAATTTTTATGGAAATTGTGGCACCATTCTAAAAATTGTACACATGCACTACTTCTCAATACTGTTTGGCTATGACTGTTTTCTGATGTTTTTATTTTTTTTTCCAAAATTCACATGTGTGAAATACATTTATTATGTGAACAGTGTTTTCCCACATGCCCTTACAGATAGACATCAAGAAATAGGGCATTGATGTCAGGAATAAAATAAAAGGAAGAGCAACAGTTCAAAGACAGCAAATCAAAGTGCCATCATGATTAAATGGGATTGAATTTCCTTGGGACAGCTAAGAATGTTGTTGCACTTACTGTAATATGCCGCTCTTAAAACTAAAGTGTGGTATCAAAGTGGCTCTCTCCTTGGAGCAGGGCTCTTTAAACTCTAAGAGAGATATTTAATAGAATGTCTTTGGAGCAGATCTGGGGCAGCTCCACAGCTGAAGGCTTACATTTCCTATATAAAAGAGAACAAAGTCAAAGACTTGACATCTTTTTTTTCTAATTATCATGGATAGAATTTGTTTTGCTTCTAGAAATAGCTGTTTGACATCTTAATTGTAGTTTGCAGAAGCTGACTCATGGTAGTTGATAAATACTCATTAATATTTTAATATGGTCTTTAAACTTAAAGGGGTTGTGAAAGAATGGGAGGGGAGTTTTTGTCTGACTCCCCGTCTTGGTTGGACCTGTAAAAGAAAGAATACGTACTTGCTTCCACGAGCTAGCTCTCTGTGCTTTCTCCTCCAGGCCTGCGATGCTCCACTGGCATCCCTTGTTGTCAACATCTGGTTTGACAAAAATGTAGCCAATCACTGGGCGTGGCGGTGACTGGCTCCCCTTACATCATGACAAATGGTCACATAGTGATTGGCTATGGCACGTTCAAACCAGATGTCGACATCGAGAGAGCCCAGCAGAGGATCGTAGACATGGAGGAGAAGGTGCGGGCAGTTGGCTCTGGGAAGCAGGTAAGTAATCTTTCCTATACAGGTCCAGCCGAGTGGCGAGGGGAGGGGGGTTCCAACCCTCCTCTCCCATTCTTGAACAACTCCTTTAAAGGGGTATTTTAGCTGTTGCAAGTTATGCCCTATTCACAGGCAATATGGGTTAATTATTAGATCTGTAGAGGCCCTACTACTAGGACCTCTATCAATCACAAAAATGGGGACCCTGTACCCTACAAGCCTTCCTGATATGAACGGAGTAGCAGGTCAAATATGTGCACTGCCACCAAGGCTCAGACTGGCCCACAGGGGTACAGGGGAATCCCCCTGTGGGCCTCTAAGCAAGGTGGGCCCCTAGTCTCCCACCCTCTGCACAAGTGGCACATTACACAGTAGACTTAGTGCACTACATACATATATGCAATGTAGAGCACCTCAACCATCCTATGTTGATATAACAAACTGGTTACATTATTTATTATATTTGAATGTATCCGTACAGTGGGCCCCCAAAATAAATTTTACTGGAGGACCCTAGGTACCCCAGTTCGACACTGCTGACACCACTCATGATCCATTCAACTCTATGGGATTTTTGGAGATAGCTGAGTACAGCGACTAGCTATTTCTGGAACTCCCATAGATATGACTTAAGTGGCAGTGCTCCCCTACATTTTTTTTTTTTTGGGGGGGGGCTGAGGCTCGCAAGGTACAGGGTCCCTGTCTATGGTCTATGAGACCATATTGTACCTCCATATGCCTCTGGTTTTCCTATGGAGATGTATGGCGCTGAGCTGTGTACTTCATCTCAGCTCCCATTTACTGACTCCTTTTTGTTTCCTGCTCTGTCCACTCTATGGCTTCCAGCTCTGTGGCTGCCCAGAATAGCTTGTTGGTGGTGGTTCCAGGTGTCAGACCCCACCAATCTGATACAGATGACCTATGATAAGGATTGCTCATCAATATTTATGAACAGGACAACCCCTTTAAAGAGGACCTTTCACCACTCCTGAAATGCCTGTTTTAATAGCTTCATGCATTCCCCACGTACTAACAATTCTGGATCATCTATTCTTATGTCTGTATGTTGTGCCATTCCTTTATTATTTGTACTAGAAGTTATGAATGAATTGCTATTTGCCTTCAGTAAGGGTACAGAGGGGAGGTGACCAGTTGGGGGTGTGTACCTGCACAGTCTGAATATGACAGCACTGATTGGATACAGTCAGACTGTGCAGGTACACACCTCCAACTGGTCACCTCCCCTCTGTTCCTTTACTGAAGACAAATAACAATTCATTCATAACTTCTAGTGCAAATAATAAAGGAATGGCACAACATAGAGACATAAGAATAGATGCTCCAGAATTGTTATTACATGGGGAATGCATGAAGCTATTAAAACAGGCATGTCAGGAGTGGTGAAAGGTCCTCTTTAAGCTTGGTTTGTGGAAATTCCCCTATTGCGCTGAAACGGTTGAAATTTGTATGGGGACCTCTCAAATTTCTCCAGGTGACAGATGTCAAGGGAAAAGGGTTCAGACATGCTGAATGTCAAAATGTAACGAAAAAAGCAATTTCTCCAGCTCTCCCTAAAAAATCAATCCTTTATTGTAAATGCATTAAAAACATCTTGTACAAAAGGATTAAAAAAAAAAAAAAAACTCTGTGTTTCGGACAAAGTAAGACTTGTTTTTACTCATGGCATAATGGTTTCCTTTTAGTCAGTTGTCTTATTTCTACTGCTTTCTAAAGAAGTTTATTGGATTTATACAAATAAATCACCATGTAATGTAATGAAACATCCTATAAGTTTCCAATTTTGAATTTCTTTTCAACAATTATCCTTTGTTAAGATCTTTGTTTGCTGTCAATGGATGAAAATATTAGGAGGCACCACAGTTGCATTCACTTCTCTGATAAGAGTAGAACTAGATTTGAATGGGGATTTTCAGCTGGTGGATACAAACAACAGTGTTCAATGTTCGCATGTTCAAGTTCCCACAAGGGACTGAAAAATAAAAAATGATACAAAAAACCTCTATCACAAGTTATCATATTTTTAAAAAAAAGAAAAAAATAAGCATTCTTGGTCTGAAAAAGTCAGAAGTACTAAAATAGTTATAGAATATGGCAACACAGCGCAATTAAAAAAAAAAAAGGTTTTCATTTCTTAAAAGTAGTAACACAATAAAAATAAGTTCAAATATAGTATAGATACAAATTTAGTATCTCTATAATTACAATGACCTTCAGAATAAAGTTGCCATATCATTTTTACCATATAGTGTAAGATCTCATTCACACATCAGTGTTTTGGCCTCTGATCGCAACATCTGGATTTCAGGGGTTAATTAGGGGTTTAAAAAAAATCGATACTCACTTCATCCATTTGCTCGCGTAGAGGCCATCGCAGCCATCTTGATTGAAGAAAACGTGCTAAATCTCATGTTCGCTGACGTGATGACGCCACCACGTCATCACACTGGCTGGGCACAGTGACATCATCACTGCCTGGCCAGCGTGATGAAGTGGTGGTGTGACATGGTAGCACGGTCTATATTTTGCGTGTTTTCTTCCATCAAGATGACTGCGATGGCCTCTCCTCAAGTAAATGGATGAATATGTATTTTTTTGTTTTTTACAGCCATTTCAGGAAAAATTGAAGCATGAGGTAATTCAGCTTTGTGACAAATCAAAATTTTCCTGGAATTGCAAGTGGATCGAAGTCCACTTCATTAAATTCGATTCACTCAACACCAGGGGTGTTGCTAGGGTCTCAAAAGATCCGGGGCCCAAGCCCCAATGAATATGGTGCAATTCTCTATGTCGACCCTCGTCCCAACAGCAGCACATACCTCACATCCTGTGCCTCCCAGGTGATGTCTTCTGTGATATAGATCTTCTCTGTCATCATCTTCTCCATTTGGCCCGGACAACTTCTCTCAGCCTCGTCTCTGCAGAGTGTGACACACAGACATCTTATCTTCCTCACATTTCTATTATGATCCCCCAACCTGGAGTCCCCACAGTGTTATCCTGTTGCTCACTGTGCTCCCCGATACCCCCAAATACTATCCTGAAGAAATATCAGTGCCCCCCATAGTAATAGTCCTACCAGTAGTAATTCCATCATTAGTAAGACTGCACCCTACAGTGACCCCAGCACTGATAATGCTCCCCAGGATTACTAGAAGAGTCCTTCAGTATTAATAATGCCCTCACAGAGCCCCCAGTAGTAATAAGGCCACCTATTGTCCCCCCAGTGGTAATAAAGCTCTGTACAGACCCCTCAGTAGTAATAAGGCCCCTATAGTGTTCTTATTAGAAATAAGGCAGATCTATAAGTCTCTCCTATAGATCCTCCAGTAGTAATAAGAACGCCTAATGTCCCCTGGATTTATAATACCCCTACAGTGCCCCCAGTATTTATATCTCTCCCCCTACTGTTATAATGCTCGCCCTGAAGTACCCGCTGTAGTTATATTCCTCCCTTTAGTGTCCTCAGAAATTATAATTCCTCAGCCCCTCCACCATACAGTCCCATGTAAATAAAGCTATTTCCCTCCTGTGTAAATAACATCACACCATCTCTCCAGCCCCCTCCAATATACAGTCCCATGTAAATAACATCCCTCTCTATCTACAGCCCCCCCCAAATACAGTCCCATGTAAATAACATCATTCCCATGGCAGTCATCAACATACAGTCCTATGTAAATATCACTCCCTCCAACAGCCGCCTTCAACAGACAGTCCCATGTAAATAACATCACTTCCTTCCCACATCCACCTCCAACATGCAGTCCTGTGTAAATAACATCACTCCACGCCACAGTCCAATGTAAATAAGGCTACTTTCACACCAGCGTTTTTTGCTGGATTCGTCATGATCAGCAAAAACGCTTCCGTCCTGATAATACAACCGTCTGCATCTGTTCTGAACGGATCCGGTTGTATTATCTTTTAAATAGCCAGTTTGGATCAGTTTCGTCATGTGGACATCAAAACGCAGCAAGCAGCGTTTTAGTGTCCGCCTCCAAAACGGAATGCTGACTGAACTGAAGCAAACTGAAGCAAAACTGATGCATTCTGAACGGATCCTTTTCCATTCAGAATGCATTAGGACAAAACTGATCAGTTTTGGACCGTTTATGAGAGCCTGTGACGGATCTCACAAACGGATCCTTACAACGCAAGTGTGAAAGTAGCCTAAGGCTAGTTTCACACCTGCAGCAGGGGACTCCGGCAGGCTGTTCCGGTGGGTGAACAGCCCGCTGGATCCGTGCTGCAGCAGGTGCACGTGTGGGGCTGGAACTCTGCTCCGGCCCCATTCACTGTAATGGGGGCATGCCACGGATCCAACCTCAGCATGGCAAACCCTGCCGAGAGACGGCCAGAACAAAAGTACAACATGCTGTACTTTTGTTCCGGCCGCCTCTCGGCAGGGGTTGCCGTGCTTCAGCCGGATCCGTGGTCCGCCCCCATTACAGTGAATGGGGCCAGAGCGTAGTTCTGGCCCGACACGTGCATCAGCGGCAGCATGGATCCTAACAGCCTGCCGGAGTCCCATGCCACAGGTGTGAAAATACCCTAACAGAACCCTGCCCAAGTAACCTCCAATACAGTCCCATAATAACATCTCTCCCTTCTGCCCTAACATACAGTCCCAGTTAAATAACCACAACTCCCAGCATCCCTCTGCTTCTCCCTTCACTTACCTCTTCTGATGTAGCAGAGCTCACTGCAGCTTCTTCCCCACAATTCTCCTCTTCAGTTTAGAAGACAGGAATTGAAGAGGACCTGCGATGATGTCACAGTCATGTGACTAGTGCAGAATTGGACAGCACTGATCACATGACCTGCGATGTCATCACAGGTCTTACATATCTTGCAGTCTATTAGATTCAATTGTACTGCCGTCCTGAGGACGGCAATACAATTGTATTTGTCTAACAGGCAGGATATTCGGGGCCTGGGAGAAAACATCAGGGGCCCAGGCCCAGAATGTTTTAGCCTAGCAACGCCCCTGCTCAACACTAAAACAAGTTACACTGTATTTTTTGCCACAAAACTATATATCATTCTGATAAGCTCCTCTCACTTTTTAACATGCTGTGTACAGATCAGACACCATGTTTAATGTGACAGGTTCTGGTCTTAACTCTTGATGAGTGTGTAAAAAGTGTGTAAAATTTCAAAGCTATGAAACTTTACTTGCTTTATACTGTATATGTTCTATTATTTTTTTTACCCGACTGCCTTGGGGCTTTGTTAGAACTACTTCCCCTGCTGACTACGTTGAAAACATTAGTATATTCATGTAATTTACTTCAATATGGGCTCAAAGAACAAAAGATTACCAACTGAGATAAATGGCTTGTCACCTTGTATAATCCCCAAGCTCCTGCAGACTAAAAGCCCCTTTACATGTTCCTGACAATCGCCTGCTCGTCAGTGGAGACCACAGCATTTACATGCAGCGATCTCCTCCACAGTATGGGGTGGAGCGATTGCTAATACCATGGCTTGTGCCCATACAGAATCATTGCTTGTCAGCAGCAGAGTGCTGTTTAGATGGCACATTCTGCTGCCTACAAATGATAACTTAGGTGACCGCACTAACAATCTGTTACCCGATGAATGAGTATTTGTTATGGAAGCATTTGAAGCTGCAGGTCTGACAACAATAGCATTGAATGTAAGGCTTTTATCATGAAATATAAGACTCAACTGTAAGGAAGTTTTGCACATAAGTTCTTCTGAAAAGATAGTTGTATATCTCAATCAAATTGGTGCCAAGAATGAAAATGTATGCCGACCATACTGGAAAGGAGGATTCTAGGTAAGGCCCTGTCAATCAAAGTGGAGAGGGTGCAGCAGTTGCAGAGAGAGCAGAGCCTCTAGTTGTAACAGCAACGCCCCCGTTGCTCTTGGAGGCTCATTTGCATATATTAAAACTTTTTTTCTCAGCAATGCGGGCACATATGAACATGGGACCAACACAGATGCCTTCAGCTGCCAAGTGCACATTTAACAGGTCAGCCAGTGTCATAGGTACAAATCTGCTGACAGATGTCCTTTAAAACATTAAAAATAAATAAATAAAAAGAAAGAAACAAGGAAAGAACTGGAAAGGGAAGAAGGTAGGGATGGGTAGAAGAGAAAGAGGAGAAAAGAGGGGAGAAGGGGAAGGAGGAAGGCACAATCCATCAAAGTACATAAGCAGTAGAATGGTGAGAGGGGAAATCAGCCTGAAGGACAACCAAACCAGGATAAATCTCTATGAGCCTGAGTCATTAGGAATGTTTATGTGGTTTCTGTTGGTGCCTATTTGAGGTATATATGATATTCTGATCTCTTTTTATTCTATTTTTTGAGAGATGTGGTAGCCAAATCATAGCAATTCGGCTTGTTTTTATTTTATGAGGTTCATAGTGTGAGGTAAATAAATTGTTAACTTTATTCTATGGGTTGATATGTGAATACCAAAATGATATCTTTATGTTTTACATCATTTGCATCATAAAATCAATTTTAATGAAAAAATAATTTGTTTTAAGTGTTGCAATGTTCTAGGACCCACACTTTTCTTATTTTCCCATTAAGACAGCTGTGTAGAGGCTTGTTCTTTCAGGGAGGAAGTTGGTAGCTGCAGCACTGCTCCCAATTAATTGAATGGGGAAAGCATTGCAGTTTCAAGCCCCATCCACTGCATAATATATGGAGCTGTGTAGTTCCAGATCCAATACTACAAGGAAACAGCTGATGTGTGGGGGTGCTGGGTGTCGGACCCCCTGTTGATCTGATATTCATGGCCTGTCCTTAAATATCAAACTCTTGGACAACCCACTTAAACCATGGCCTTTTGAACTATATATGTTTTTAATAAAAGTGCCAGAGACTCACTCAGTTTTTTTTAAATCTATTTTAGACTACAAACTGCCTAAAATGTAAGCTTAAACAAGGCCATTAGAGATGAGCGAACGTGCTCGAAACGAGCATTGTACCGCTCGGCTCCCCTGTGCTTGAGGAGGACGGAAGCGGCTGCCTGCGCCCATGCGAGCACAGGGGAGCCGAGCGGTACAGTGCTCGTTTCGAGCACGTTCGCTCATCTCTAAAGGCCATCAATAAAGCCATGTACTTTGCATTGTTAACTCTACTATTTAAAATAATTTTAAAACATCAATAAAAATACATGAAGTAAAGATGCAACATATTACATTCTTGAACACTCTTGAAAAAAATGAATTTCAAAATTTTCATTGAATTTTTTGTAATTGAGTTTAAAAAATAAGTATGTTCAGTGCTGAACACACAGAGTTTTTAATCCATTGTAAACAAAAATTCCATAAATTGATATGGTTTGAACCTATCATAAAATTACTAAAGTCACTGTGCTTTCAGAGCTCACGCATTGCCCAGTTATCTTCTCATTTTTTTATCCCTATCTAATCCACCTCACGCATCTCTCAGTCATCTTTCCTTTGGCGATGAATGCGTCCAGCAGGTGATTATCTCATGTTTGGATGATACAATCTTTAAATCATATTTACAAATCATAGTACACTAAACTAATTGTAATGGCGCCATGTATCATAATAATATGGACATGTTAACCCTGCTTTGCATTTACAAATTGTTGCTTCAGCATTGTATTTCATACAATAAAATACTTGCAAGACATCCTAGCCGTGCCATGTTACCTGTACTTTTCACGTAAAAAACCTTCTAGTCAAAAAATGTTATCAGTCGAAGATAAGATTTAGACAAAATTTAGGTCTATAACACCAATACAAGATGAGGGGCACAAAAAATTCAAAATTTCATGAGGCGTGACATGGGCCCCATATGAAAACACCAATAACTAAGGCACACCAATATATCAAAAATTCACATTTTGTTAATTCATCAAAAAAGTATATATAAAAGATTAATAAAATCAATGGTGGTAACTATACACACAAATGGAGGGGCATGCTTGGAACGATCATTACAGATTACCAGATTCTACAAAATGTAGAATAATATAGTATAATAAAATACAATACAGACCAATGCCACCTCCAGCCCCGACGTACGTTTCGTTGTTGCTTTCTCAAGGGGACAATTTAGGTCTACATTAGAGCACCAAAGTCAAGTTTGTATGTAGATAGAATCCACACAATTCTCCAGTCATAACTGTGCTGATTGCCATTGGAAACAGTCAACAAGCACTTTTATTTCTATTCCATTGTCCTTTTAGAAACATGTTATGTGATGGCTGAAGTTTTCCTTGCTCATGTTCGAAACTCTCATGTACACGGCCGTATCAGAGCTCTGTTTTGCATGGAGCTGTTATAAGGCTTCCATAAAGGTGCATAAGCTCTTTACTGTACTTTGTATGCATCCGATTTTATGTGGGGGCACGCAGAGATATGGATCTGTCATGCTTTAATGGACTCCCCACGCGTAGCTCTCTGGAGCAGCATACACTCCATGCCCATTTACATAAGAGCTTTAAGGGTTTGTGCAGTATCATGATATAGATGAACCTATCAAAGCTAAATTTCCTTGTGCTTCATGGTAACGAATCTATTTTTCCTGATATGATAGTGAAATACATACTCACCTCATCTATTTGCTCTCAGAGAGTCAGTCATGGTCATCTTGATTGAAGAAACAGCGCAAAATCTCACAGTGAAGTGTGACATCACCACACTGGCTGGGCACGGTGACGCCATCAGTGACGTCATTATGTCACCGTGCACGGTTTCTTCAATCTAGATGGCCTCTCCTCGAGCAAATGGATAATGTGATTATGTATTTTTTTATTTACCCTGATCAACCCCTCAAAGGCCTAAATTTTAATGTCAGATGCCGCTCTCAGCGATCAGCTCTGAACGCGGCATCTGAGGGGTTCAATTATGGGTGGTACGTGATCTCAGGTTCCCGTCATTGCACCCGTTAAATGCAATTCATGAAGAAGTAATTCATAACAAATCAAATTTCTCTGTGAAATTCGGCGAAGCAGCAGAATCGAATTTTCAATAACTTCACATCTCACTACTTATCCATACCACATCGGCAGGGGTCCAACTCCTGACACCCCCGCCGATTAGCTGTTTGAAGAAGCTACAGTGCTCATGTGAGTGCTGCGTCCTCTTCAGTGTTTACCTGCACAGTGTCTAGATTGTAGTGGTGGTGCAGTATAATTACAGCTGTTCCTCACATTCAAGTGAACAGGAGAGGAAGCTGTAATTACACTGTGCTGCCACTACAATCTTGATGGTGTGCAGATAAACACCGAAGAAGACACAGCACTCACACAAGCATTGTGGCATCTTCAAACAGCGGGTCCATGGAGCTGCTCAGAGTTGCACCAATATCAATATTAAAGGGGTTGTCCCACAAAAAATATTCTACAGTTTTCAAACCAGCACCTAGATCTGAATACGTTTATAATTGTATGTAATTAAAAATTTAGCATAACCACTGAGTTATTCAATTAAATGTATCTGTAAAGCGCCACCTGCTGTTTGTTTTTTTTCTTATTTCTTTGTCCTGATCACTGAGATGGCTGCATATGCTCAGTTTTATCCTTCAACTGCCTCCTGAGCTGTGATAGGGGAAACATAGACACGCCCCCTTAGCTGCAGCAGAAAAGACACTCCCGTTGTGTTGTCAGCTTGATATAAATCCAACAGAGCAGTGAATGGGGAGATCTCTGGATCCATGTGAGGTACAGCGCTGGTCCTAGCTTTGTTAGAAAGATATTGTCATGTACTATATGATGTCTGATTTTCATATTTTACATTGGTCATGGGATAACCGCTTTAATGACCTATACTGAGGATAGGTCATCAGTATCATGACACCGAACAGTCCCTGTAATCTGCCTCTGTCTTCTCTTTTTCAACGACTTGGCTTTACACAACATGTATTATGTTGACTCCTAATTCATTTTCTGAAGTGTATTTTTTAACAACTGCACAATATTCCCTGGGCTTATAATAACCGACTACGTACAGAAGAATGAATTACACATAACTTAATGATAGGGGAAAGACAATAATATGGAAACTATACAATGACTTACTCTAACACATAGTGCTGTAGGGATAATGCAGTCATGAGCATTAGTTCCTCACTGCTGGCTCTACATTTTGCAGTCTTTAATAACTTTCTAAGTATGGAAGATGTTTTTAATGAATTTGCTTATACTGCCATCGTTAGGGTTATTTCCCCCTATACTGCAGAGACATTTCCAATGGGAATGCACAGCAATAATAACTGTTTCTGCCAGCCTTGTATGATAGCATTGTGTGCTGTTGTCAGGATAAGGTTAGTGATTGTTAGCTTTCTTTCCGTACTTTCAATCACATGGCTTGCCAATGTATGAACTTAAATATTACTCATTTTTCTGTGAGAAATTGAGGCCACATCTGCAGAATTTTAATGATACTGTATGCTAAAAATGACACTGTAGGAGCACAAAAGACTACTTCAGTTTTCATGTATTTATTTTCAACATTTCACATTTTAGCTGCTCTTAGCCTAAAAAATAGATTGTTTATGAAGTGATAGTTCATATTGAATTCTCTTAAAGGAGTTATGTGTTATTTTAATAATTTTTTTATAAAAAGTACTGCATATGCTATAAAAACACTACTCACCTCTTCAATCTCCCAGCAATCCTATGGTCGACAGCAGCTAATCAATGGCCGTAATAGTCACATGCTATTCTTCTGGCATCATGGTTCCCATTGCTGAATGGTGATGCCAGTTGTACAACCACTATGAAAAATATGGGCTGTAAAAACAAATAAAACCAAAACTCATACTGTGACCTGGAGGGAAGGTGATAATGGAGGTGTACTAATGGTGGTACAAGTAGGAGCAGTAGTGGTTCACAGTGGCTGTCCTCACTGTGATTCTCCCTGGGGCCATGCATCAAGGACTGGAGGGAGTACCCTTTCTTCCCTCAGGGAACACCCTGGCATTTTAGTGTCTCTGGTCTGGTGGTAGTGCCTTTGATAGTAAACGGTTGGCAGGGTACAAGGCAAGTGCTTGACCGGATAATGGCAGTGGTGCAATGGTGGGGCAAGGTAATAATTAGGCCAGTGTAAAGGTAACTAATCCACCGTTCTTTATTGAGATAATTTAGGCAGTTCATAAACAGACACTGGTAATATTTAGTCCAGACTCGAAAGAGCACATACATGAGACTATCAAAGCTGAACATGAACATCTCTCAAACTACTTTCCAAATTGGCCAAAGGGATGCGCATTAACAATATGTACTACAGTTCCCACAGCGTGGTGTAGATCTTTCAGTGGGTAGCTAATTTGTGGTAAAAGTGTGGTGGGCACCTGAGGCGATGCACCCATTCTACTACCAGTAAGGCCTGTAACTATAGAAGAGCATTTGTACCTGCTGTTTGTCCTTTGCACCAGTCCTTTAAATTGGCTCTCAACAATCTGTATATTTTGTACTTCATTCTCTCTCAGAGGATGGTGGTAGTTATTGGTAGGCAAGGACAAGAGTTCCTTGCAGAAGGTCGCAGTTTCATGCAGATGTTTCAGTTAGGTATCGGTGAAATGAGGAATACCATCCTTCTGACTACATTTGGCCCAGTCAGGTATCGGTGAAATGAGGAATACCATCCTTCTGACTACATTTGGCCCAGTCAGGTATCGGTGAAATGAGGAATACCATCCTTCTGACTACATTTGGCCCAGTCAGGTATCGGTGAAATGAGGAATACCATCCTTCTGACTACATTTGGCCCAGTCGGGTATTGGTGAAATGAGGAATACCATCCTTCTGACTACATTTGACCCAGATTTCTGGCAAATTTAGTTTTTTTTTTATCAAATGGAAGAAATTTTAATTAAATACAAATTGTAATAAAAAAGTTTACTTGGGCCTCAACCCACTTTATCCAACTTTTATGTTGAAAAAAGTGAAACCGGTGCTTCAAATATACAGTATGGTGCTCATTCTGAACACCGTATTTCTCAATTTATTTACACTGGCAAAAATACATTGATAAATCTACTGATTCTCTACTATTACAAAGCTACCACTAGGGGGAGCTCAGTGAATAGGCATTAATACGACTACGATAGAAGCTGTATCAATCTCTTTGCATTGTGCTCCACCTAGTGATGGCTGCATGAAAATGCACTGTATTGAAGCTGGGAAGAGAAGAATTAGTTCTGCACTGGGCACCCCTCCCGCTGGGCCCCTTAGCATTACCATGGTCTGCCTCTTTTGCTGTAGAAAAATGAAGGGTCTGTAGAGTTTTTGCCTGCTCATTGCACACTTTACGTTTACGAGTCCCTCATATGCTCAATAAGGGCACATGGGTGTTCTGAGCCCCAGATTCTAACTTAGTGGTGATTGACCTTCTCGCTGAGGTGAAAAGTATCCTCATCAGTGAATACCAGCCTGTCAGCGAATTCATCCTCTTCCAATCAGCCCATGCAAAAGTACAACATTTTGGTTTTATTGTATTAGCTCATGAAGAATTTGTAAACTGTACGGCTTTCACGAAGATACACCATACCATTATTTGTAGTTCAATATTAGTCAGCCTGGTCAGCTTTCTAGGACTCTACTAAGAGAGTACTATTACGGTGCAGCGAGAAGTGACTTCCCGACCTCTGCCGTAACAGTACGGCATGCTGATCGGGCAGGCGCAGGAGCAGCACTCACTCGATCAGAGTCAGGGGCCCAGCTGTTACTGACATCCGAATGCAGCACTTAAAGCTCTGTTGCTGGTGAATTAACCCCTAATATGCCATGGTCAATGCTGACCGCGCCATCTAAAGGGTTTGCATAGGAAGGGGTCTCCCTCTGTGTCTCCATTGGCCCCTCACAATGCAATTGCAGAGGAACAATTGTTGCCATGGCAACCCTAGGACTTGGGACCTGCCCGCTACGGAGTCCTATGAGGCTTAGCCCCCAGGTTGGGTCTCACAGTCAAACTGTCTGTGTAATTCTGACAGTTCAATGCAGTACAATATAGCATGTATTATACTGTATTGAAACAGGGATCAGACTCTGAAATGTTGAAGTCCCAAGGTGAGACAAAAATAAAAAGTAAAAAAAATAAAAATTAAAAAAAATTTAAATTCAAAGTTAAAAAAAAGCACCCTTTACCCTCATCAAGCCATTTACAATAAAAAAAAAATTACACATATAAGGTATCTCTGCATCTATAACGACCGACTCCATTAAAATATCATATGATCTACCCTGTCAGGTGAACGTGGTAAAAATAAATTTAACAAAATGCAAAAACAACCATTTTTTTGTTACCTTGCCTCATAAAACATGTAATATTGAGTAATCGAAAAGTCATATGCACACCAAAATGGGAGCAATGAAAACATCACCTTATCCCTCAAAAACAAGCTCCCACACAAGACCATCACCATGCTAATTTACAAAAATCTGGCTTTCACAAAATGGAAACACAAAAACATTTTTATCTTTTCAAAAATGCTATAATTGTGTAATAACAACCCCCCTCAATCAGGTAGCAATCCCAATGTTTTTTTGTTGTTTACCATTCTGTTTTTTAATCAACGGCAATATACAATAGTGTATCTATGGAGCCTGTGAGCCAAACATGGGTTTGTGGTAGAGATGAACAAAATGATTCTAAACCAATTGAATTTGTTACCAAATTTTTTTTTTAAATTGGATTCTATCTAATTTATTTCAGACTAATTTCTCAAAAAGGCTTATGCCATTAAACAGATCAGAGAGCAGAGCAGGGCAGGAAAATAAAGGGGGAATCACATGATACTGGGTGGTGCCCTGTCCAGCGGGCTTGCCATAATGCTTGAAATCAGCCTTAGCCAATCTGAAGGAACTATACTGACATATGTCATAGCCACTATATAGGATGCCAACCATGAAATGCATATGTTTTCTGGGGTTACATATTGCTATGATAGGACATTTGACAAAGAGAAAAAGGTCATTAAACACAGAATACAGATAGTTTAGTGTCAGAGTTTAGTGAGAAAGTGGGGGACATTTATCAAGAATGACATTCCCATATCTTGATCTAGTCTTGATCCCCCTGCACTGGAATAAGATGCACCTAATTTATTAAGAAGAAAATGCCTCTCAATAAATTAGTTGCATGTAGATTATAAGCCCTTGTGGGCAGGGCCTTCTCTCCTTCTGTACCAGTTTGTAACTCATCTTGTCTTGTTCATGCTTAATGCAATTGTCTGTATTATGTATGTGTACCCCTTTTCATATGTGCTTTAACAACAAATAATAATAAAAATAATAATCCCTGTCACTCCATGTGCCAGAAACTCAAATCTGCGCTAGTCAGGGGCTGGCAGAGGCTTGAGCTATAACGTATTCCAGATATAAGTAGTATATTCAGCCAGTGGAAATAAGCTATGCCACTCTCACAAAGCCTTTTTGCACCACTTCAGAAAAGTGTAAAGAAGCTTAAGAAATCACAAAATATGGTGAAGACATGGCATGCACTATAGTTTGCAACTTTTTATGCAATAGTGGTGTAAAAGCTTTCAAAAATGTTCCCCAATAAGTGGGGGTAATGAGCATGTAACAGTCACTATAAGTAGAAATACATGGAGGTAAGCACAATAATAAAATAATAATAATAGGGGGTTGTTTTAAGCCACCTAATATAACAGAGACCAAAGAAATCTATTCCTAAGGTACATGAGTCAGCAAATCATAATGAGACAGTTATTATGGAGGACTTCAACTACCCTGGGATCTCATAAAGGAAATAGTTCAAAACAATTACGTTTCCCAACTGGTACAGGATCTAACTAGAGGGACAGCCATACTGGACTTAGTATTAAGACCTGACAGGAAGGCACAAAAATGCTGAACATCTGAAAAGCAAAATATGTCCAGCTTAAAGAGGTTATTACCCTTACTAAGTTGGACAATGTATTCAAAGATACAAATGCAGCCACAAAATAGGATATTTTTCAAAAGCATCCTAAACTATCATTGTAAAAGCTACATACCTTATGGGAATAAAAGGGTTAGGAACAAGAAAAAAAACATATGTAGATAAATAGAAGTTTAAAGGGGGCAATAAATGACAAAAAGAAAGTACTTAAATCACTAAAAACAGGAAGGTAACGAAGAAGCACTAAAAGACCATAAGGAAAAAAAATAGAATATGTAAAAGATAAAGATACAGATACAGGCAGCCAAGCTAAAGACAGAGAGGCTCATTGCCAAAGAGAGTAAAACTAACCCTAAAATGTTCTTCAATTATGTAAATAGTGAAAAGGTTAAAAAGAGTAAAGATTGAGGCAAATGTATTAAAAAAAAAATTTCTGCACTGTATTTACTGAGGAAAATGATATTTCAGATGAAATGCAGAGTGTCAAAGTAGACCCCCCAGAGTCAGGAAGATGTGCAGCTGCATCTCAAAAATATTAAAATATAAAAATCACTGGATCCAGATGGCATACACTCAGCAAATAGCAGCAAATAGCAGCACAAATAAATTGCAAAAAATCAGGTGCTAAAGCCCAAAATTCTCCTGACCAAGGATAAGAATACATAAAAAAAATCAGAGTTAACAGTTACAGTCATAACGCGTTAACTAGATGTGATAACTCACCAACTGTGACTGTTAACGCTGCTACATCCGTACTGTATATATTAATTTATATCCAGGGCTGTGACTGTTAACACAGTATACCCTCTACTTCTAGAAGAAAGAAGGTTTCTCCATCAACATAGAAGAGGATTCTTTACTGTAAGAGCAGTGAGACTCCCTGCCAGAGGAGGTGGTGATAGCAAAAGCACAAAAAAGTTCAAGAAGGGCTTGGATACATTTCTAGAGTGTAAAAAATATTACAGGATATAATTCCTAGAATTCTGGAGAAGGGACATTGGTCCATGGAGATATTCAGATTGCCTGATTGGAGTTGGGGAAGGAATTTTTTCCCCTTAAATGAGAAAAATTGGCTTTTTGCTCATGTTTTTGTTTTTGTTTTTTTTTTTACTTTGAATCAACTTTACAGGTTAAGAGGCTTAACTGGGGGGGGGGGACATATATATTTTTCAGCCTTACAAACCATGTTACTATTAGAGATGAGCGAGCACTAAAATGCTCGGGTGCTCGTTATTCGAATCGAATTTTTCCTGATGCTCGGGTGCTCGTTTCGAATAACGAACCCCATTGAAGTCAATGGGAGACTCGAGCATTTTTTGCAGGGGACCGGGGCTCTGCATAGGGAAGGTTGCAAGGTGAAAACCTGGAAACCTCAGAAAATGATGGAAACACCACGGAAATGGACAGGAAACAGCAGGGGCAGCATGCATGGATGCCTCTGAGGCTGCCTAATCATACCATTACCCCACATTCTGGCCAACATCCTTGGGGTGACCCTCAAGACAATTTATATAATTGAGTGAAAAAAACGTATTTTATAGACTGACAATGCTGTACAGCACACCTCACAATTGTTCACTGGACTGTAGTTTATATAATTGAGTGAAAAAAACTTATTCTCTAGACTGCGGCTAGTGTATCGCACACCTCACAATTATTCACTGGACTGTAGTTTATATAATTGAGTGAAAAAAACATATTTTATAGACTGACGCTGCTGTACAGCACACCTCACAATTGTTCACTGGACTGTAGTTTATATAACTGAGTGACAAAACGTATTCCCTAGACTGCACTGCAGATCCCAGCAAGCCAAGGTACAGCAGCAGCAAAAATGAGTACTGAGAGGACTTTGGGCAATTTCATTGGGGTCTGTGTGGACCATGTGCTTTCCCCTTTCTGCCACCAGTGCACAGTGTGCAGCCAAGATGGCGGTAGCTGCACTACAAGTCCCAGCCAGCAGCCGAGAGGAGGACAAAAAAAATGACGTTGTAGCCCTTAGAAGGAGCGTTGGGTTCTTTGTGGATGATTCCTGCCTAACCAGATTCTAATTTCACGCCCTAACAGTATGCAGCCAAGATGGCAGTGGCTGCACTACAAGTCCCAGCCAGCAGCCAGGAGGAGACCAAAAAAAAAAAATGTGCTTGTAGCCCTTAGAAGGGCTGTTGGGTTCTTTGTGGGTGATTCCTGCCTAACCAACAACTAAATTCAGGCCCTAACACTCTTCCTGACAGACAGCAGCTCTATCCCTAATCTCATGCGGACGGCGTATGACGCGAGCAGCGTGGGACCAGATTCTTATATTCCCAGGTCATCTGATCTGGCCAGCCAATCCCTGCTATCGACTTGTAGGGGCCCCACGTGATGCTAGGAGGCAAAGACTCTCCTGCATGTTGATTGGCTGAAAAAAGGCGGCTAACATGCAGGAAGACGATGTTGCCATTTCCTCGAGGATCGCGTTATGCTTGTCCGAGTAGCGAGCATATGCGAATACCCTAATGCTCGAACGAGCATCAAGCTCAGACAAGCATGTTCGCTCATCTCTAGTTACTATGTTAGATTTAATTGATAGATAGAAATAGAGGTTTTAGCTAGGGACAGGACAGAAGTCAGGGCAGTATGTCACTGTGTAACTTAGGCTGCCACTGCCAGCCATTTTCAGTGAGTGCTTCAGTAGCATTTAAAGCCATATGGCAACTTTTTATTAATGTGTTTCTGGATAACAGCACTCTCCCTTTGTGTTTGGTGCACATTCCAACATCCTTTTTGCCAGTGAGTTGTGCAGTATCATGAAACACCCAATAATGTGACAGCACTCTGTTAAGATTTAGTAAGAGTACTTCTTTATTTAAACCACTACCTCACTAGCCAGAAAACATGCTTCGTTGCTTGCAAAAGGGTTTTTTAATACAGTTAAAATAGAACTCCCTGAACAGCCATTTTTTGGCCCTCTCCCCTCACAAAAAGCGTAATAGCAAACAATCAAAAAACAAACCTCATCCTGCATAAAATAAGCCCTCATACATGTCCATTGGCAAAAAAAATGGCTTTCAGAAAATGGTGACACAAAAATATGATTTTTTTAACTGTTATGTGTAAAAGTAGTAAAATGTAAAAAAAAAAAAAAAACTATATAAAATTGGTGTCTCTGTAATCATACAGACCAGTAGAATAAATATAACATGTAATTTTTCCTGCACAATCTGTGTCAAGCATACGGTAAAAAATTGTGAAATTTAACCTCAATTTTCTTTTAATTCCAGTTTACAAAGTTTATAAAATCAGTTTTGAATAATTTGAGGAGTAAAGTTTCTAAAATGGTGTAATTTTTCATTGTTTTTTTATTATGTAAGCCCCATAAAATGAGTTGGTTGGTTGGTCCTTTAAAAATTCAGTTTGGGAAATTCTTGGTTTAGGGGGGTACCATCTCTCCTTGGGGAGAGAGTGCCTTAATTGGTGTGAGGAGACTTATAGGCCATACATTCTCCTCTGGAATTCTGGGAAGAAAGGGATGCAAATGAGCTCTTAACAAGCTCTGCCTCTAATGCCACCATATGTAAGGCAGCTATCCTATAAGTCAATGTTCAACCCTTTAAATAAGCCGTGAGACATGACTCGGATATTAATTTTTAAAATTGATTGTACAATTCTAAGCCTCCTAACTCCCTAAAAATTTAAAATGATACTTACAACATGATGCCAACATAACATAAACATATGATGAATGTTATACTTCTTTCTATGAGAGTCAATAGTAGACAAATGCATCAATATAGACATACAGTTACACATGTCTGAGGCATTTGTTTGGCATAATAACTAAAACAGTCCCACCAGATGTAATGTGGTGTGAACGCAGCCTAAGTCATGTTCTCATCAACAAGGATGTAGAAGGGCCCTTTGATGTTAGCTATGTCCTAGATCAGATCAGGGCTCAAGTACAGCCCTCCACCTGTTGCAAAACTACAATTCCCACCATGCCCTAGTAGCTGTAGGCTGTCCAGGCATGCTGGGAGTTGTAGTTTTGTAACAGCTGGAGGGCCACAGGTTGGGCATCCCTGTCCTATATAATTATTTTCCATAGCAGTGTAGCTAAACATCATCTTAGAGTTAAAACTGCAAATTCTGCTAAATATAGTTTGAAGAACCTTTGTTTCTGAGTGCCCAACTAATTGCAGAAAATTGTAAAGTATTTCAGACAGAATGTCAGTGCATTTGGAGGCTGATGCTTTTATTCATAGCATCCCCTGCTGTCCACTGTCATTAGGTATCTGCGGTTATGTTTGACCAGAGTGATTGATGATAAGCCACCATCAATAGAACTGGCCAGAAGCCATGGACGTTAAAGACATGAGTAATTATTCCTAAGAGAGCTCAAGTATACTGATGAGCAAACCTTGACACTTCTCTAAAAAGAAAATGTCCTTAAAATGTAATGCTATGAATATTCTTCCTGTTATTATAATCTTTCTATATACAGTATATGAACATAATACAAGTATTGGCTAATATATAGTACAAAAGTTATTTGAATATCTGTTAAATGCAGCTAATGATTATACGTATGTATAAGTATACAGTACATAAGCACAACTCAAGTTTCTTATATAGTAAAAATACAGGAAAATCATAGTACTTTTAATCTGTATGCAAATGAGCAGTCAAGTGCACTAAAGCCAGTCTGTGCACCCTTGTTCCTCCTGCTTACTCTGCCAGACCCTCGCTCTCCTTATTTGACAGGGCCAGGCAAGATGACTGTGCAGAAACCTGTCTCTGACAGTCAAAAAGTAGAGTGAGGGTCTGGCAGAGGAAAGAGGGGGAGCAAGAGTGTACAGAGTGTTTTCAGTGCACTCAGATGCTCATTTGCACTTAGATTATAAGTATGTTTATGTCCAGAATAAGGGCTCATGCACATTAGCATATGTATATTGCGGTCCGCAAAAACAGATCTGCAAAATATACGGATGACGTCCGTGTGCATTCTGTATTTTGCAGAACGGAACAGCTTCCCCTAAGAAAGAAAATACGTTTGTGTGCAAAGGATTGCACTGGGTGTTACCAGTTGAGGGTGTGTTCCTACATACTCTGACATTGTCCAATCAGACTGTGTAGTCACACACCTTATTAAATAATAAAAACAGTAATGTCCATTTGTCAATTTATTCGTAAATATTCTGAAGGAGTGACAGAGAACAGTACATCACGCAGTGATCAAAATGCTCCAAAATTGTTATTTTCTGGGGAATGCTAGTATTTACTAGAACAGACGTGTCAGGAGAGCTGACAAATTCTCTTAAAAATTAAAAAAATTAAGAAAATAATCTAAGTCATTGATTCTTTAGGATACAAATCACATTGGCCCATCCCAACCATTCGTTTTAAGAAGGCTGTTTGGGATCAGAAATAATAGGGCTCTTTAATACTGCAAACACCTTGGCTGCATGATTTATACAGACTTATACAGTACTTAATCTGCAGCCACTGTAAATCATATGATGGCAGACCCTGGCACAGCTTTCCTGACCAAGGAAATCACTTCATGGAGTGAAAAAGAACCTACGTTATATTCAAAAACGAATGTTTGTCACATGTGCATATCCATTAAATCTTTGCCCACTGTAACGTTGAGCTGTATGACATTATCACAAAACATAACATTAAAGAGGTTTTCCCATCTCAGACAATGGGGCATATCACCATAGAGTTCCATTGTAAAAAAAAAAAAGTATCCTTTTTTATTGCACTCTGCAGGGTACAAAAATGTAGTGTGCTGCAGTTTTGTATCCTTTTTTATATCGTATACGTCAAACTGACACATGAAAAAACAAAATGTGAACACACCCTTAATATCAGTTCCTATCAGAGAACATGGCCGGCATAAAAGAGTTTTAGGGAGGGAGGGGGATAAAAGGAGGGCAGGGGAGAGATAAACTCAGCGCTGTCTTCGCTGTGCTCTATGCTCATAGGCTAAAGGAACCTTGATGAAGTCATCACCATATGACCAGTTACATCCACTTGTTATGACATCATCATTGCGATGACATCATCACAGGTCCTTTATCCTTCAACATACAGAAGCATCTTGCAGCAGGAGAAGTTTCCCAGATATGTGCTTCATACTGTATTCCTATATTAATGTCAGGCACATGGTCACTACTTTAGGACCTCCATGTGCGCCATTTCACCAATTTACTTATACTTGCCTTGTACAGCTTCTTTCACACTAATGTTACTAGTTCCAGCAGGCGTTTTTTTACGGGCCAAACACAGAATATTTGCCAGTTAGCAGCCGGACCTCTGCTGGTTCTCATTATTGTCAATGGGGACAACGGGCATTGTAGTAACACCTGGCAATGCCACATCCAGAGAGCTCTGGCAGAACAGCCTGCAGGAACTAATAACACTAGAGTAAAGCTAGCCTAAAACAGCTGGTCCGAGATTAATGGTGTGAGTTGACCAGTTAAAAAAAAAAAAAAAATTACCAACTTATGAAACTAAACTCAACTGCCTGATTTGCTAATTCATTGTCCTTCTTACATTTTGGGGGATATTCTACATAAAGGGGTTGTCTGAATTAAAAAATCCCCTAAATGTGTTAAAGGGGTCATCCAACCCCCATAAGGACCCCACCAATGCCCGGGCCCATCAAATATATTATATTTACCTGCTTCACACCTGTGTCTTCGCTCTGGATCTCTGCACGGGGACTAGCCTCTCTAGTGTCACCCGCAATGCTATGGAGGCTCCTCCCCATCGCATCCTGCTATTGGCTACTCCCCTCCGCCGCCTGATGTTTTGATCTGAGAGACAGGGAGATGTAGCTGTGACTGTGCATAGACCTGGATCGAAGTGGGTGCCAAGGATCAGGAAAGTATAATGTATAGGGTGGCCCGGGCATTGCGGGGAGAGGCATTATAGGGGTTGGATAAACCCTTTAAAATAAAAGGCAAACATATACTCTCCACTTAATCCTCCGCCCTTTGCAGAATAAAACCACTGTGCCCAGTGATTGGCTGCAGCTGTCATGTGCCATATGCGGCTATGTCACCACTGTAGCCTGTAAAAAGAGAAAGATGATCCTTTTTATGTTTTCATGTTAGAGATCTCCTTTAAAAACACATAATGCTAACATTACCTGTACCCAATAGGTAAGTGGTTTATTTTTAATACCCTTTAAACCTAAATTGAAACTGTTCAATAGCAATTAACCCTTTAGGGTCATAAAATATACATTATCACGCATGCAGCTACGGGAGTCATTAGTAATATTTTAGCACTAATGGTCAAATATATACTTAAAGGGATTGATTATGGGTTGATTACAGATAAAAATGATTATTAAAGGCCTCAAAGTGGCATCAAAAATAAAACAAGCCATAACTGCCCTCACTGATCCCCTCCCTCTCCCATTCTGATGATTACAGGGTGCCCCCGGTCTAAGTTTCCTGGTTCATCTTGACACACAGGATATATCTGGAGATGCCTGCTCTGCCAATTACTCCCTAAGAAGAGTCACCACTGCTGCCAATGATTGGCTGATCATACTTCTTCAGCTATTTCCTGCATAAAGAAACGGGACCAGGAAGCAGAGAGCATTGGAGAGCAGCTAAGGGTTGAAACAGAAGCAGTGAGGGATTCATGAGGGCAACCATGGCTTCTTTCCCAATAGTTTTTTTTATACCTTTCAGTTATTTGTCTTAATACATTTGGTATATCACAAGAATAGAGTGAATTTGGCTATTAATACAGTGTCCGTACAGATTAGTGAATATTTAGTATCTATAATGTGTATTTTAATAATTAATATGAGTTAATAGCATTTCTCAGGAGAATCACTAAAATGATTAAATGACCTCCTCCTCCTGGGTTCCTTCATCTGAACATCGCAGCTTTTAATATTAATGTCGCTCAGTATCTTTATCTGTAAACACTAGTTACCCTCTTAACCTCATATGAATTCACCCACATTATGTACACTGTTATGATTATATTAAGAACAGGGACATTTTTGGGTAGCTGCATAAACAAAATATCTAGCAAGACCAGACTTTTCACCAGCATAGGGGTTTAAGGCCTGTTTCAGTTATGGCAGTTTAATCAATATTTCAAGTAAATGATCTATGGAACTTATTCTACGTTCTATATGAAATGATCAATGATATTGCTTTTTGTTAGTGAAGGTGAGTATAATGACTGGCAGCTTCTCTACCTACCACAGAGCCAATACAATACAACACAGCTCCCAAGTGCCCAGCTCTGCTGCTGCAAGTGCCCAAAGCAAACCAGACTGAAGAGGGGAGGGCTGCTTTAGCTGCTCATATCTTGGGATTGGTAGCAGATAGAAAAATGGTTCTGACCTTCTTTGAAATGTTTCTGACCTTCTTTGAAAGCTGACATTCCAAACTTTCAAATGCAGACACATGCCAGACATACCAATCACAACATTATATCCAGTATATCAGGAAATATACCTGTTAGAAATTGAGTCTGGAGAGAAAGCTGTTTTTACTTTCACTTTCAGCTGGGTACTTGGGAGCTGTTTTCCAGCAGAATAAAATTGCTTTTCCTGGACATGGAATACAGACACAGAGTGCACACAGGTATGTCTGGCATGTGTCTGCAATCTTATGTGGGGCAGTACTGTTAGTTATCTAGGTGAAAATGAGGTGACAGACTCCCTTTAAAGTAAATGGAATTATGCATTCATAAACCTCTAATGCTGCGAATTGCACAACAATGTTTTCTGTTCTAAAGCAACTGGAAATTCCTTACAGAATCAAAGCACATAGTAATACGATATAATCAGTAATATGATTGTCCATAATGGTCCAAAAAACTGAACTATATTGCATTATTCATTTTACTCATGAAAAACAGAGTAAAATGTAGTTCAGTATACAGAAGACACTGCACGTGGTGCAAATTTTCCAGACATTCACTGTACATGTATGGCAGAAGTTGGGTCTCAGTTCAGCTTTTGCACAGCAGACACCCACCAGCAGTATCTGTGATTGTTGAGTATGCCAATCACAGACATTTATCCCCTATAATGGTATGGTCAGTTGAGACCATAATATCTAAGAAATTATTTACCAAGAGTGGGCTGCTACCTGATAGTTGCCAACAGTTTCGAATTTACAGAGACTATCCCTGCAAATTTAGGCAGTACCACATTGTTAGGGGTGTTCCAGGGGGCGCCTATTTACCCTGAACCCACTGCATTTATTAAGTACAGTGAACTCTGTAACTGGAAAAAAAAATCAAAAATATATATTGAATAAAAAGTGATCAATAAAAACACAGATTTCCCCACAAAAAGATTTTACATAGCTCTATAAAAAGAAATATTAAAAAAAAGTTATGGGCGTCAGAATATGGTGATGCAATTAAAAACCTTATTTTGAAGATGCATGTATATATATATATATATATATATATATATATATATACATAAAAAGAGCATATACATTTGGTACTGACCTACACAATAAAGATAATCATTTTTACCATACAGTAAACACTGTAAAAACAGAAACCATAAAGCAATGGTGGAATTGCCTTTTTTCCAATTCCTCCTCATTCAGGGTTTCTTTACAGCTTCTTACTACATTGTCTGGAATATTAAATGGTACAATTAAAAAGTACAACTTGTTCCAAAAAACAAGTCCTCATACAACTATGTGAATGGAAAAATAAAAAAGTTAAGGCTTTTGGAAGGCAGGGAATAAAAAATGAAAAAAAAATAAAAATTGTTTACAATGAGAAGGGGTTAAATTTTTAATAAATATATTAGTTTTAGGAAAAATACATAAAAAAGCATTTTTGCTTCTGTTTTCCCTAAAATAAAATTTTACACCCTAAGCTGACCTTCATAAATTATATTATTAATTTATTGAACAGTTTGTTACAACAAACATGTATTAGATTTTATGTATTGGGACAAAAATTAATATCATATTCATTTTTCAGTTCCTTTTATGTTTATTTATTTTAGTTTACTTCATTTGTAATAATTTTTTACTTTTCATTTTGATTTTCTAACTATAATATATATATAAAATCAATATAATATACCGACGATAGTAACAAATATGCCAGTCATTATACAGTTGCTGTTTACCAGACAAGCATACTTGACATACAGTATGTAAACAAGCAGTTAAAGCGTAACTGCCGTTTCAATACCAAAAAATGAAATTCCTAACATATGTGATGCTGAAGAGCAGATATTCATGAAGCTGTATTTTTCAGTTAATTTTACCTTTCTGATGTCTGTATTCAGCCCTTAGCAACCATATCTCTCTGTGCCTCTATTTCAGCATCTTCCTAAGATGGCCTCTGCTGCACTTCCTGTGGTGATGTTTGCCCTGTCCTTGAGGCCATCCTGTATTTCCCTCACTTCTCATAAGCCTTTGCTCTCCTCACATGAACTAGCAGGACCAATCAGAATACAGATAACTTCCCCACTATCCCAGAGCAATGTGTATGCTCACATACAGCTAACCAGAGACAAGCCCTGCAGTTACATGAAGTCAGTGAGAATTTGTATTAATCTCTTAATAGTCACTTGTCCCTCATTATCTTTTACACTGACAGGGAGGGGGGTGTGCTGCTTTAGCTGCTATTATCTCTGGTTTGGTACCAGCTAGAAATATGTAAGTGAAATGAAGCTGAAAATGAAAGTATAAGCAGATTTTACTCACAATTATTCCCGACTCGATTTCTAACAGTGATTTCTCCTCTGTTGCTTGGACTAGAGCTCTCATTCTGGTCTTGAATTAAAGCTCCTCCCCCCAGTGCTTATCCGTCTCTTGTTATGAGATAGATAAGATGGGCAGCACATGGTTACAGCTTGAGAACATAGCAGCAAAATAGGAAAGTAGCATGCATGGTTATTAGCAGGTAAAACTGAAAGTGATCAAATTTTAAAGCACAAAAGCATTTATACAGCAGTGTATACTATACAATTAGGGGCTAAAAAATGAAACGGCAGTTACACTTTAAGGAAAGTGATAATACAGACACATGTAAACAATCTTGCCACCTTTCCATCTAACAATTTTCTTCATTTGTTTTCATCTTTATACGTTTTTATCTTTTAGCCCTATAAGTATGCAGCCCTTTAAGGATGTTGCCAAACTTGGTAGTTAATGACACTGCAGTTTTTTTTGTTTTTTCATCTTCACGATTTAAAATTCATAACTTTTTATGTTTCTCTTGACCTAGCCAAATAAGGCCTTGTTTTTTGCAGGAAAAAATGTATTTTTAATGGTCTCATTTGGGGTACATACTGCATAATGTATTGTTAAACTATATTTTTATAAATACTTATATTTAATCAGTGGCTTTTAGCAATAACAGCAAATTTATATACTTTTTTAAGGTTTTCTATTTTTGCATTCAGAAAACAATAGCATTATTATTTTTCCGATAATGCAGCTGTATGAGGAAAACTTGAAGCCTTCATTAATATCATTTGGATACATACAACTTCTTAATCACTTTTTAAACCATTTTTTATTTGGCAAATTGAACAAAAATATCAATTGTGATATTTGTTTCTGCTGAACAGTTTACTGTGCAGGATGAATAATGTGTTTCCTGTTATCATTTTGGATGTTGGCGTATCATTATCTAATGGGTCATTATGGGTGCAGCAATACCACTTATATTTTTAATATTTTTTTCTGAAAATAAAAAAATTTAAACTAAACTTTTTTAGTCCTAGTAGCAGTGTTGAACATGTGATCTCCTGATCACTTTGATAATACACTGCAACACTTCTGTATTGCAGAATAAAATTGACAAGACAGGGCCTAATATACTTCTGTACATGGCAGACGTAGGGGCCCCCACCTACCACAGCAACCCACCAGCACCCTGAAATTACATCATGAAGGGGAGTGATGTTGTGATAGTCCAACTCATTTTGATGCAATGGTCAGTATTGACTGTGGCATTTAAAAAAGTTAAAGGGGTCTTCCTGCAATAAAGTGATTATTACTTACCTGACAGATCCTGAGCCTTTACACCAGTTCTCCTGACCAGAATCTGTTTGCCTAGCTACATCAGTTGTCACGCCAACAACACAACAGTGCTGCAGCCAATCACTGGTCTCTTTGACACTGATGCAGCCAGGTGATCAAATCTTTCCCGGGAGAACAAGAATGGCTGTGCACGATCTGCCAGGTAAATAACGATAACTTCTTTACTGTAGGATTATCTCTGTATTTCAGATTTCTCCTGAAACTAGACAGCCCCTTTAAGCATCCAGGATCAGAGTTATCTCTAAATCTAGTGAGGGGCCTACACAGACCTCACAGGGCCCGAGAGTGAAATTTACTATTGAAACCTTCCCCAACCAGTTTCTCAATATCCATGCATCAATCACTCTCAGACAATGCAGATGCAAACCACAGTGCCACAGTTTTCTGATGAATTTACATTTTTCTTTTAAGTGGAAGAAATTTTAATGAAAAAAATTGCAATAAAAAATGTTGCCCTTCACTTCATTCACTTAATCCGACTTGTATGGCAGAAAAAGTGGAACAGGTGCATCTCAACTATGGATGTAATTCTGTGCAATATATTTCATACTATATACACTGATAAATCTGCTTCTCCTCCATTACAAAGCTGTTTACCTGCAGCCCCCTCTAGGGGAAGCTCAGTGCGTAGCAATGTATATGCTTACTACTGATGTCTTTGCACTGAGCTCCACCTAGTGGCCACAACATGAAAAAATATTCATTCCCCCAGGCCTGTAGCAGACACCTGGTCTGCCTACATTGAATGTACTCCACTTATTCTAGTATAATACAGCTGGCACCTGCAAGTGATGTTACAGGCACAACTCTTGTACCGATGACATCACTGTGCTGTAGCTTTCCAGACTAAAACTCCAGTGTATGTTTTCAACGCAACCTGAGTGAAACATACCTGTGATGTCACAACAGCCAATTGCTTTTTATCTGCTGGATAAGACTTGTGATGTCATAGCAACTTTCCTTTTTGTGATGCCACAGCTTTTACCTAATGGAAGCACAGATATGATGTCACAATCACTTACTAGACTAAAACTTACTCGTGATGCCACACATCTGCCTATCAAATTCCAACACTAGTAGTTTTCTCAGGGAAAGGGCACCAACAGTGGAGGGCCCCTGTAATTTCTCTCTGCTAATTTAATGACAGGTGATTACCACATGTAGACCTCCCATCCATTTTTCATTGGTACCATGGGTACACGCAACTTTGATTGTTTGTATTCCACTATTGTGACAGAATGAACAATAAACAACAATTTTGGCTTTGCATTTTTTTCTGCATTCTCTGTGCTGATTTAATTATATAATATTACATATATTTCTGTTAGAGCAGGAGCCCGGTTATCATTATATAGCCATATCACTGGACAACTATGCTGAGCTTCTACTGCAGCACTATAAAAAAAAAAAGTATATGCATCTCAATAAAGCCTCTTAGTGACTGCAAAAATAAAAAATGTTTTATCGCCCCACCGGACTTATGATGGGAAGTATACTTACTTGTTCCCTGCCACTCGATTCTGTCCCAGGTTGTCTTCACTGTCATACGATCCTTACATGTAAACTTCCAGAACACATATGGGGTAATGTGCACCAGTGCAACCAATGACTAGCCACAGTGGTGACGTGTCCACAAGCAGCTTGTGACCCAGCAGTGACCACTGTCATGTCTATACTTGTGCGTTTTTTTATACTTGCCATTCATACTGCATATTCTCATAGGCAGAGCCACTGCAATATAATTCCAGCATTATCCATAATTTTAAACATGACATTACAAGTACAGTATATATCATTTAAATATGATATTCGAAAAATATTTTCTTTGCATTAAGAATATGTGATGACCCAAACCACCCACCCACCCATAAAGACCATGTTTGGTTGACAAGTGGAATGTGTGTTTAAAACTTTACCATAGTCACAGATCAATGGATAGATAAAGTCTGTGCCTGGATAATTAAGTTGTCCTCTCAGCAGTTTTCCATAATTGTGTATCAGCTTTAAAAAAAAACTGCTCATGTAGGATATTTTCCAGTGTAATATTAGAAGCAACACCTCATAAAATCTGAACGAAACAATGTGTACGCAGTGTAAATGTCCCTCCAGTATTTGGTCATTTTAGTTGCTGAAGCTAAACTTCTTGTATCCACAGGGATTATTATTAGATGCTCCATCTGCTGCTTTAGTTGTCTACCTAATCTGCATAAAGATGCCTCATTATAGTGTGACTTTATGCAAGGTTTACATTAATAAGACTTTATTATACAGCTGCTATGTGTCCAGCACTGATCTTTGATATAGACTTACATAAAATGGTAATTAATCATGCCTATCTCTCATTCTCTGTCACCAGCAATGCAAATAAATAGTTGTTCACTTCTAATAGATTTCGTGAAATCCTCTTCTAGAGCAACTATTAGGCATCACTTGAATTTATCCCTGAGAATGGATCTATATGGATCATCGCTGCTTCATTGATATCAGTGAGAGCAGTGCTGCAGTAACCAAGACAGAGCTGTACAATACCACAGTCTGTTTCCCGCTTTGGAGTTACTGCCAAACAGTTGATTGGCAAGGTTGATGGTGTTTGACAATTGCCAGTCTGTTATTGATGACCTATCCTCGGTTGGGATCCGATAGGTCATCAATTGTAAAGTCTCGGAAAACCCTTTTAAATCCTCGAGAACCTCATTTAAATAAAAACTCTTCTTTAGACAACAGAAAGCCTGGACTGCAGTACCTTCTGGGTTGCATTTTGACACCTTTGAACAGAATGGACTGGGCTAACATTGTACACCAAACTCTTTAAGGCCAAGAAATTTGGCCCAGACATTTTGGTGCATACACCTCTGCGAAATTCTGGCAACAGCTGCGTGGTGCCTGTGTCTAGTTGTTTTCAATGGGAGGCAGTGCTGCAGTTTGTGGCCCGGTGGGTATAAGTAGGTGCCTTTTAAGAGCATTATAATCTGCCGTGTAAATGGGCCAATAGGAATCCAACTATTTGTGAACATGGCCCCCAAATAAAGTCTATATCTATTCACCATAAGAATAATGACATAAGACTGAGAATTTACAGTACAGACCAAAAGTTTGGACACACCTTCTCATTCAAAGAGTTTTCTGTATTTTCATGACTATGAAAATTGTAGATTCACACTGAAGGCATCAAAACTATGAATTAGCACATGTGGAATTATATACTTAACAAAAAAGTGTGAAACAACTGAAAATATGTCTTATATTCTAGGTTCTTCAAAGTATCCACCTTTTGCTTTGATTACTGCTTTGCACACTTTTGGCATTCTCTTGATGAGCTTCAAGAGGTAGTCACCTGAAATGGTTTTCACTTCATAGGTGTGCCCTGTCAGGTTTAATAAGTGGGATTTCTTGCCTTATAAATGGGGTTGGGACCATGAGTTGTGTTGGGCAGAAGTCAGGTGGATACACAGCTGATAGTCCTACTGAATAGACTGTTAGAATTTGTATTATGGCAAGAAAAAAGTAATGGCAGCTAAATAAAGAAAAATGAGTGGCCATCATTACTTTAAGAAATGAAGGTCAGTCAGTCTGAAAAATTGGGAAAACTTTAAAACTTTTGAAAGTGCAGTCGCAAAAACCATCAAGCGCTACAAAGAAACTGGCTCACATGAGGACCGCCCCAGGAAAGGAAGACCAAGAGTCACCTCTGCTCCGGAGGATAAGTTCATCCGAGTCACCAGCCTCAGAAATCACAGGTTAACAGCAGCTCAGATTAGAGACCAGGTCAATGCCACACAGAGTTCTAGCAGCAGACACATCTCTACAACAACTGTTAAGAGGAGACTGTGTGCAGCAGGCCTTCATGGTAAAATAGCTGCTAGGAAACCACTGCTAAGGACAGGCAACAAGCAGAAGAGACTTGTTTGGGCTAAAGAACACAAGGAATGGACATTAGACCAGTGGAAATCTGTGCTTTGGTCTGAGGAGTCCAAATTTGAGATCTTTGGTTCTAACCATTGTGTCTTTGTGCGACGCAGAAAAGGTGAACGGATGGACTCTACATGCCTGGTTCCCACCGTGAAGCATAGAGGAGGAGGCGTGATGGTGTGGGGGTGCTTTGCTCGTGACACTGTTGGGGATTTATTCAAAATTGAAGGCATACTGAACCAGCATGGCTACCACAGCATCTTGCAGCGACATGCTATTCCATCCGGTTTGCGTTTAGTTGGACCATCATTTATTTATCAACAGGACAATGACCCCAAACACACCTCCAGGCTGTGTAAGGGCTATTTGACCAAGAAGGAGAGTGATGGGGTGCTACGCCAGATGACCTGGCCTCCACAGTCACCAGACCTGAACCCAATCAAGATGGTTTGGGGTGAGCTGGACCGCAGAGTGAAGGCAAAAGGGCCAACAAGTGCTAAGCATCTCTGGGAACTCCTTCAAGACTGTTGGAATACCATTTCAGGTGACTACCTCTTGAAGCTCAAGAAGATCAAGAGAATGCCAAGAGTGTGCAAAGCAGTAATCAAAGCAAAAGGTGGATACTTTGAAGAACCTAGAATATAAGACATATTTACAGTTGTTTCACACTTTTTTGTTAAGTATATAATTCCACATGTGTTAATTCATAGTTTTGATGCCTTCAGTGTGAATCTACAATTTTCATAGTCATGAAAATACAGAAAACTCTTTGAATAAAAAGGTTTGTCCAAACTTTTGGTCTGTACTGTATATATTTATAAAACAATATCAACAGAAGAAAGCCCAGGACAGTCATGGGGAAGAGAGAAAGCCTACTCCTAGGTATCCCTTTGCAAGAGAGAAATAATAATTCCTACAGTACACTCTGTTGCTCTCACCTTGAGAAGTGACATCTGAGATGAAAATATAATTTGCAACTCTCCCTGAAAGACAGAAACTGTTGCCTATCACACACAAATTGATCAGGCAATTTAATTTGGGGTTCTAGAAGCTGTGAGGGAAGTGTCACAAGGGGTGGAGACTGAGTATTTTCATGAGGCTGAACCCTTTACATAAGATCATGGACCAGCTGGATACCCCATGCATTTGGTCTACCAAGGACTGCATAGGATCCATACCAAGACTACACCACAGAGACATTTTGGTTGGCCTGTGATTCTGTCATGAAAGGGTAGGGAACAGTGCAGCTCCTTGCTCAACCTGCACCACCGTCCCTACCTACTTGCACGATCTGTCCTAAGTGATGTGCCACAACAGGGTGACAGTCCCTTCTTAGCTAAGTGCAGGAACCTAAACCAAAATGGAAAAAGACCAGTCAGCGAGAGAGAGGTAAAAACCAGACAGGTAAAAACAGGACCGGATCAGGACCCAAAATCAGATACAAATACACAGCAGGAGAAAAGTCAGAAACCAGGAGAAAAGTCAGAGTGAAAGTCAGCAGGCAAAGGTGAGGTCACAAACTAGGAGAGTCAAATACCAGGAGGTTGTGTCAGAGGCAAAATCAGTAATCAGAGATAAATGTCTCAATCAGCAGGCAAAGTTCAGTGATCCAAAATACTAAACACACAACTAGCTAGTGTGGTTAGGAAAACCAATCACATGCACTTGAGGCAAGTTTAAGTAGCCCGCCAAGGAAGCATGTGATGCCACAACAGAGCCTTATTGGTCCGGTGTCCTGGCTCCCTGATCGGTGGAGCAGCCCCACTGTCAGCAGGGCTGATTGCCATAGCAACAGGGTGATGCCTGTGCCAACATATTGTGGCCAGACTCACCATGGGAGCACAGATGCAATGAGCCACACCCCCAGGGCCCTATTGCGTCCCAGGTTTAGTTGGAATGCCGAGTGGTGTAGTGCGGTCTATATGTCTTTATGTGTCACGGTGCTACTACCTAGATACAACAGGACCCCAGGCTTTGGCTCTTTGTAGCATTAAAAAGGTGAATAATTGAGGGATGTAGTAATAACTTGAGTCCAGACCTTGATATGAAATTCAACAACAGCTTTACTTGAATGAACTTTCATCCAAATGATTTGCAGGCTTTGTCTTGGTTCCAGTAGGCTTTGGCATAAACTGGCAGGCAAATTCAATAACTTTGCTTTCTCTCTTTCTCTGCTGTACTGACAGGCTTGCTTAATTACTTTGCTTTCTTACTCTGTGCTGCACTAAACTCTGCTTAGGTGTGGCTTCTGTACTTTAGGTCTGTTCTGGTATCTTTGTATGGGATGGTGTTGACTGTTATTGCCCTCCTGACACTCAGCAAATAACTTATTTTCAGCCAAAGAACAATTTCCTCTGACTGCTACTTCTTTCAGGTCTTCTCGGCTCCAACATGGAGTTTAAATCGGAACAAACTAGAACTGTAACCCTTCCCTTCTGGTAGGAAGCAGGACTAGTCCACTTCTGCCCAAAAGGGGGAGAATGGAATAGTGAGTTCCATTCTATTTAAATACAGCTCTGCCGTATATGCTACAACCTGCTGGTGAACCTGGCACAATACATGAACATAACAGTTGCATAACAATAATAGAAATGCACATTGTTTAAGGACCTGGAAATAAATACACTGATGACATTCAAGTTAACCATTAGAGACAGTAGCAGAGTGCAGAAATGGTAATACCACTTCAGGGTGTTACACAGACAAGTAAGTTTGAGACATCTATGCTATTTAAAAAAATACCATACGGTATGTCACTTTTTGGCACAGTACGTAATGCCCTTTGAAAGGGGCTTATAGAAAAGAGGACAACTCTTCACAAATATTTTGGAGATGGATATACAAATTTCTGAGAATTTTTCTCAGACCCTTTCAGGAGTAAAACGGATCAGAAATATTTTTAGGAAGTTCTACCTTCATCCTACTGAGAATTTAGTTTGAGGTCTTTTCAACTGCAAGTTAACAGAATATTTATGGAGTTCACTTTTACTGTCTGAAAATTAAATTGTTTTCTCACAACTGGAATTTACACATCCACAGGATAAGCAATAAATGACTGAGGACTGCTATGACCCCCACTGATCATTAGAATGGATGTCACAAGTCCTCTCTTCTTTCTCACTGCACCTTGGAAATATCACTTGGCTGACTGAAATGGGAGGGCACATGCTCAACCACTGCTTGCTGCAGAGGAACAGGGGGCCTAGGACCCTTATGCCTCTTTCACACGAGCGGGAGACTCGCATGTCTCCCGCAACGCATCTACAGGACTGGACTCGGCACTGACAGGGATCGCAGAGCATTATATGCGATCCCAGTCAGTGCCGGAGTCCAGCCCTGTAGATGCGTTGCGGGAGACATGTGAGTCTCCCGCTCGTGTGAAAGAGGCATAAGGGTCCTAGGCCCCCTGTTCCTCTGCAGTCTCCCGCTCATGTGAAAGGGGCATTATTCTAGTGACTGGTGGAGGTCTCAGCAGTGGAGTCCTCAGCATCACACATTTATCACCTGGTCTATGAATAGTTGATAAATGTGAAATGTGGAAAGCCATGATAGTTGCTGCCTAGTAAACCACCATTGTGACTTAATGTAATGGATACTAGATGTGAATTACATGATGTTCACACATTAACAAGATACTTTATGGTTGCTTTCAGTTGTAAAATAATCCATGACAACATGCTTACTAATTGAAAGGGCTTAAAATAGCTTTTTACATAAAGCTGCTGAAAGATTGAGTGCTTTGCTTTTGCAGGGAAAGCTTTCTACCTGCCCATAAATACACAGAACATGTGTAGGTGCTCAATTTAAGGTCAGCTTCAGCTCTTGTTTGTTCATTATACAGTTGCCAATATTTGTAGCGTGAGATGGACATTGGACAATTGCGGAATTGGTATTAACTGTCATGCTTCGAAATAAGGCACATATTGAAGGCAATACATTGGCTCAGTCACTTCATGGCTTAAACGTTCGTTTTACCCAACCATCCGCTGAAATTTGGCTGACTAACAACATTTTATGGAGTACTGCAGGGACATAATAAGGGAAGCTATGAATGAATAAAATGAAGCAAGCTTATCTAAACCGACAAATTTCAAGATGGAGAGTTTAAATTTGATATTACAATTTTTTTATGAAAATCCATTTAAAACGTTACCATCCTCTTTGATGGAGTTCAGCTATAGATGAGCATTTATATCCTGTATTAATAACACGCAATATAAATGCTGATAGAAAGGTGTTTGAGAGGTAACACAATATAAAGTAGCCCACCTCCAGCAATAGTATAACAAGATGAATGAGCAAGTATTACCCAAAACAGTCCATGAAACCATGCCTCCGCTGTTAGGAGGTGTTGGGAACTGTGGTTACGTGAGAGAACACACGGCAAACAGGCTCCAGACAGCCCAAAAAGACCACCAGTAGAGAGGATTGTTTGATCCACTAACAATCATGAGCTGTTCCCAGTTTTGTTGTGCACCATCCAGTCACAGGAGGTACCTTAAAGGGGTTATCCCACGAATAATGTAAAAAATGAAAATCAGACATCATGTAGTACATGACAATCTCTTTCTAACAAAGCTAAAGCCAGCCCTGTACCTCACATGGATCCAGAGATCTCCACATTCATTTCTGTGCTAGATTTATATCAAGCTGACAGCTCGGGGAGTGTCTTTTCTGCTGCAGCTCAGGGGGCGTGTCTCAGCTCAACCTATCACAGCTCAGGACACAGTTAAAAGTTGAAACTGAGCATGTGCGGCCTGCTCAGTGACCAGGTCAAAGAAATAAGAAATTAAGTGGTCCTATACAGATGTATTTTTTTAAATAACTCAGTAACTATACAAAATTTTTAATGACATGCAATTACAAAAGTATTCAGATCCAGGTGCTGGTTTGAAAACTGTAGAATATTTTTCATGGGACAACCCCTTTAACTACACACCCCTCGTCTGCTTGGAGAAGTTGTATCTGTTCTTAATATTTTCTTTCCTTTTATGATCAACTCCTGATTTTGGCTCAACTCTTGATTTTTCCAAAACTGCAGCAGAAACCGGACCATGTGGTCGTAATCTAAACGCTCAATGATATGTACAGAACATCCTGCAGCCACATGTGTTGCTTCTCATGGCAAGGCTTCCAACTGGCATTTTTTAGCGTATTAACTGCTATTTATTTCCTCATCCATACGTGTGAAATTTTCATCACACACTTCTCCATGTGTCATGAGTTCATGAATGTCTGAAATATACAGTATAAGATTCCTAATGGATCCAATAAATGAAATCACATAGCTCTTGTTTAAAATGGAGAGAATTTGATAACATATGTAGTGAGCCCAAGAGAGAAGGGAGGAGCAGATGATGCACTGCACTTCTCCAGCTGACTCTGACATAAGCATCCAGGCATGGGGTACAACATTTTCTCTCTGCAACCTCAGGACAGACCCTAAGCATCAGACTATGCTATGTACCTTTTTTGAACAGGTTGCTATACATAAAGTACACTTCTACAATGTTCTCTGTGGAATGTGGATATTCTTTCACACAGCCAATATGCTTCAATGTATGGTCAGACACTGGAAGAAAACTCCTGAACAAATATGCTGCATAACCAATGAGTCCTCTTTAGACACCTTGGGGTCATTTATTATGTGAAGTACGTTACTTTTTGGTGCACTTTTGTTGCAGATTCGGTCGTAAAAGGGATTTGCAGCCGACTCTGTGACTTTTCCCCGAGCCCGTCTGATTCATCATTTTCTACGCCTGTTTTTGGCATAGAATATTACTTAAATCTATGCCTATAAGGGAGATGGTATAGATTTAAAGAGGACCTTTCACCACTCCTGAAATGCCTGTTTTAATAGCTTCATGCATTCCCCATGTAATAACAAGTCTGGAACATCTATTCTTATGTCTGTATGTTTTGCCATTACTTTATTATTTGCACTAGAATTTATAAATGAATTGCTATTTGTCTTCAGTAAAGGAACAGAGGGGAGGTAACCAGTTAGGGGGGGGTGTACCTGCACAGTCTAAACATGGCAGCATTGATTGGCTAGAGTCAGTATGTGCAGGTACACACCCCCAACTGGTCACCTCCCCTCTGTTCCTTTACTGAAGACAAATAGCAATTCATTCATAAATTCTAGTGCAAATAATAAACAACATAGAGCCATAAGAATAGATGTTCCAGAATTGTTATTACATGGGGAATGTATGAAGCTATTAAAACAGGCATGTCAGGAGTGGTGAAAGGTCCTCTTTAAGTAAGTTGCATGGCCAGTGTGTAAGTGCTGGCGCATCAAGTGCCAATGGACATGGACTAAGACCGGCATGTAAATCACAGGTCTTAGTAAATGTTTCCCCTTATCTCTACAGACCTTCTACTCTGCACCTCTCACTCTCTCTTCTGGCCCTACTCTGGATAGTACCTAGATCCAGGGGTGATGTGTGTCAGCACTACCTTTTGTATCTGCTCTCTTTTCTGTCCAGACACTAACTCAAACTTAGACTCCAGGTTGTTCAGAATTCCTCTTTCCCTATGGGAAAGGGAAACAGCCCCACCTAGTGGTTTGGTGGATATAAATACAGTCTAGTAATACCTTGGGGGGTACAATCTCTCCTTGGGGAGAGAGCGCCTTAATCGGCATGAGGAGATTTAAAGGCCATTCATGCTCCTCTAGAATTCTGGGAGGAAGGGAATTCAAATGAGCTCTTAACAAGCTCTGCCTCTAATGCCACCAGATGTAAGGCTACAAGGTAAAGCTTACAGCTGCCTTACATCTGGTGGCATTAGAGGCAGAGCTTGTTAAGAGCTCATTTGCATTCCCTTCCTTCCAGAATTCTAGAGGAGCATAAATGGCCTATAAGTCTCCTCACACCGATTAAGGCGAGATTGTACCCCCTAAACCCTGACAGGCCTCCTACCCAGTTAAGCCAGTACTCTCTGCTCTGCACTGATGAGGGGCAATCACCCTGAAATGACTGTCTGCAGATAAGGTGCTAGCTTAAGGAGCTGAACATTGACTTACAGGATAGCTGCCTTACATCTGGTGGCATTAGAGGCAGAACTTGTTAAGAGCTCATTTGCATTCCCTTCCTCCCAGTAATACCTTGTGCATACATATATACAAAGATGCATTCACAACATGAAAATCATTTTTTTTAATTCAATCTTTAAGAATTTTGATGGTGCACATGCTGGACATCAACAAGGCTCTCGAGGGACTCCACAACTTGAGGAACTTGTTGTAGGACCAATTTTTCCAACTGGAGAGTTTCTCCAATCAATAAATCTACTGAATCTTATCCAACAATATTTAAAGTCTGGGAGGACAAAAATTGAGTGGTATGACCAGTTTAAACGCCTTGGTCAAGTGTGTAGTTAGGGAATTCTTTGATAAGCGATACTCAGGAGTAGGTAGATTCAGAAGGACCAACTGTGATATTAAAGAAAAGTGTGTTAGGCAGTTGGAGTTGATCAAGCTTTTCACTGTTTTCCAAAAAGGGATAATGCTAATTTTCACCAAATAAGTGATAGCAAACCTGGGCTGTGTCCACACCTCCAAAATACATTAGGTGAGGTAGGGTACATTCTGGCGACATAATCTTGGGATAGGTACCGTACCAGCTAGTGATGATCTTATATGAATTCTCCTGTGTGTGAACACCCCTAGAGAAACTGTGTGATTTGATGGGGCAGTGGCCATCACCAGTTTTTTATGTAATGTAGATAACAGATGTCTAGGAAATATGGGAAGACCTACTATAGTCTCCAGCCCTGACCCATCTCGCTTCTAATAAAGTGTCAGAAAAGACTTTGCAGATATTGTAAAAATCAGAATAGTGAGAGGAAGACCAAGAACGCAAACCAAGTGTAATTTGAATATAGGGCAAGGAGGACAGGGTCTGGCCATATAGTGATAGAAGAAAGAGCAGGCCAAATTCCAAGTGCTTCATAGTAGTATAGGTCTAAAATGAAGGGGATGAGATTAGCTAGCATGAAAGGACAGAGGTATGGATATGTGAGAGTAAGCAACCCATTGAGAGATAAGCCTGATGAGGGGTATATAGCCATGAGTTGACTTTATTGCTAAACAATAGGTTCGCAAGTTCAGACAACCTAAGATAAAATTTCTCAATTTGAATGTCCAGTTTAGCTTGTTGGGGAGATAGTATCTCTATACACATGCATAGTTGTGCAGCCCAATGGTATAGAGGGAGATCTGGGAAGCCAGAGCCACCCAGTGCTTTAGGTAGGACAAGAACATTATAGGCTAGTAGTGGCTTAGATGCTTTCCATAAAAAGCAGGATACAATCTGTTCAGTTTTAAGAAAAAAGGATGCAGGAAGGTCAATAGGCACTGCCTAAATGACATAGAGAAGTTTCGGGAGAATGAAGGTTTGTAATAGGTGTTTCCTACCAATCTAGGATCTCATAGGGATATCTAAAGAGTGGATCTGTGAGGAGATATTGTCAAGCAAAGGGATTTAATTAAAGGGGTATTCCCATCTCACAAATGTAGTTTGTATAGTTAGATATAGCCATACCAATACTATTACTAATAGAATGTATTTATATAAAATGTACCGTTTAGAAGATTTACCTATTTCTATATCCATTGTCCCACACACATCAGTCAGGCCGTTGCCCCTGGTTACGACCACTGCGGCCATGTAGTACTGGTGGTCAGCTTGCTCCTTTTCAAACTCGCTCTGAGGTAACTGCTGTATTGTGAACGCACATTACATGAACATGCAGAGACACATCTTAGGGTTGTAGCACTTTTGTCTGTGCTTCCAAAACGCAGAGAAACAGATCCTGTTCCAAGATCAATTCATCTCTATAGGGCAGGATCTGTTTATAAAGTCTGCGTTTTGGACAGATCCTGACCATTGTGTTTTGGACTGGTAGCGTCCAAAACGCAGATGTGAAAGTACCTTAAGATGTGTCTCCGCATGATCATGTAATGTGCGTTCACTACTACATGGCCATGGTGGTCGTAACCAGGGGCAACGGCCTGACTGATGTGTGTGGGACAATGGATATACAAATAGGAAAATCTTCTAAATGGTACATTTTATATAAATACATTCTATTAGTAATAATATTGGTATGGCTATATCTAACTATACAAATTACTTTTGTGAGATGGGAATACCCCTTTAAGTTTGTAAATCTCAGAGGGGTTGGACAAAAGTTTGATGCCTAAAGAGGTAATATAATGGGAGGTCCACGCAGGTTCTGTAATCTCTGCCATTCTGCCTGTGTGATGTGGATACCCAAAACCTCACATTTGGACATATCAATCTTAAAGTTCAACATGGATCCAGACATGTAAAATAGTGAGATAACTGCTGGGAAAGCCTGAGAGGGGTTAGATATAACGAAAGCATATCATCTGCGAAAGCAGCAACTTAGTGTTCTATTTTATGTACAGATAGGCCTTTCATTTGAGGATGGTCACCCCTGTCTGGTGCCATTTCTAATGACAAACGGTGCTGAAAGACAGCCATTGACTTAGCTGTTGGAGAGGAATATAAGAGAAAAATAGGCACCAGTAGAGAAGGAGGGATACCATATTTTGAAAGAGTCAATCTCATATATAGTCAATCAACTCTATCAAAGGCCTTCTTGGCATCAGTGCCAAGAAGGAAAAATGGGGTTTTGACATGGTGGTAATAATGTATGGCCTGGATGACCCTAAAGGAGTTATCTCTGCCTCTCCTGCCCTGAACATAACCAATCAGATTTTGCAAGTAGCTTGGGCCACAACTTGATGTAATTAAGAAGTGAGAAGGACTTATAGGATCTTTTCCCTCTTTATGCAGTTTGCTGATATGGGCTTCCAGAGATTAGGGAGCTGGAAGTGCTCCAGTGGAAAGCCAATTAAAGTAGGAGGAACTGGGAAGAACACCTTGTAATATATAAAAGCGTAGCCATCAGGACCTGGAGCTTTCAATACAGCGATAGAGGCTAGTTTTTGGAATCTCAGAGGCTGAGACTAGGGCAGTGAGTTTCTCCGCCTCCTCACTGGATAAACTGAGGAGACACAAGTACTTGAGAAAAGCATGTATATGTCCTTCACAGGTGGACCGGTCAGGGTAAGTTTCATTTTGGCAGATATAATAAAGTTGGCTATAAAACTGTGTGAACTGGGGAAGCTTTGTCCTCAGTAGACGTCAAAAGGTGATTCTGGGTGATCGAATCTACTTAACACAAATGTGCTGCTTAGCCTTCTGAAAAAGGTTGGCTATTGCCAACCCTTCTCCCCATGAGAATAATGTTTATGCTTAACTATGGGATACACTGATAAGCAAAAGGGTAACAATGTTTTAAACTTTTGACTTTCAGGCTGCATATGTCTACAGTCATTTTATAGACAATCACCTTATCATTAGTTATGCAGATTCTTGTCATATAGCTGCATTGTTACTGTTTTTCTCCTAAAATTCTAAATTGTAATTTTTTTTATTTTGTTAGTATTTTGTAAATCCACCTTTGGCTTTCAACACTGCCTGAATCCTTCTGGGTATGCTCTTGATTAGATTCAAGCATGTCTCAACCGAAATCTGTTCCCAGGTATCTTCTACATGTTCCCAATGTTGGTGCATACTGGTCGACTCAATTGGGTACGAATACAGCTTTTTCTTCAACTATACCCACAAGTTTTCTGGTCTGGGGACTGTGGGGTCCAATCCAGCACATCTACTTTATTGTAATTAAAGCATTTCTTCGCCAATCTCAAGGTATGTGTCGAGTCGTTGTCCTGCTGGAACACTAAGTCCTTACCCATTGTACTCAAATGTACGAAGTAACTCATCTTGTTGGATGCTCACATATAGCTCAACATTGAGACCACCATTGATCCTGGTCCAACATGTCTGCCTTTGAAACAACCCAAATATCATCAGGCTTCCTCCTTGACAGTTCCTTCAATTTTTCAATCCATTAGACCCCCTTTCCCTTGTTTCTTCCAGGCCCTTTGGCACCCATCAGAGCCCAGTCTATTGACTTTTGTCTCATCGCTCCAAATCACCCATTCTCAATCTTCTACTGTCCACTGTTCATACTTTTTTGAAAACTTGAGCCAACGCTTCTTATGATGATATTGAAGCCGAGGCTTCTTCACTTTTTTCGGTCCACCATTTCAGACTCCTGTAATGTGCATCTCAAGGTGCTGGCATGGATATCAGTGATCTCAATATTATGAATCATACAAGCCACCTCCACAGCTTTTGTTTGTCTTGACTCTAATATTTTGCATGGACGTCCACCTCTTGGCTTTGGAATGGATGGACAGACTTAATTTCATATTCTTCCAATTGTTATGGCACTCACATAATACAATTTGGCAATTTTATTGGCCGAGATAACCCAAGTGATATGCTGGATGATGCTGTTTCTCTTTTCTTGGGAAATCTTCATTGCTGCACCTGGATTTAAACCAGCAACCTTTTGCTTGGGAATCAACCTAATAACACACTGAATTACAAGAAGAAAAATATTGTTCCAAAAACAGAAGCAAAACAGTGACAATGTAGTTACATGACAGGAATATGCATAACTAATCATATGCTAAACAGTTGCAAGTACAATTTATTTATGACATAGCCAAGATGGTTGTCTGTAAAATGATGGTAGTCTCACCTTCTAAGCTGTAGTGGATGATGAGATATGGATCCTGAAGGTCAAAAGTTTAAACATTGTTACCCTTTTACTTGTCAGTGTACGCATGAGCAGACTAAATGCTAAGAGATTCTTTAAATCACTGTGTAGAGTGCTAATAACTAATTTTCAACTCCTATTTTGCAGTGTATCACTGCTTTGCAGGGGACGCTGTATATATGGGTAAATTCACATGTGGCAGAGTTTGATATAGAAATTTATGTATCTAAAAAGCTGCTAGATTCATGTAATTGGGGTTGTTTCTGCAGCATGTGCAGGAATTCCTGCAAGACTCATTTAGATGCATGGGTCAGTCACAAAAATTAATAAAACAAATCTACCACTGACCACCGATCCGACGTTGATGACCTACCATGAGGATAGGTCATCAATATCTGTAGCCCAGAAAACCCCTTTAAATCATATACTGTAAACCTGTGTAACAGAACACTAACCCTGTTGTAAGTGCATTATAAAGTAGAAGACGTGGACTGTTGCATGCATCATGCTGTGTTTTTCATTTTTAGAATACTTAAGGCTTCTTTCAATTTAGCCATTGTAAGAATGATAATGATTCTCAGCAGTAGCTGGCCTGAAATTGCTTAATCGTTGAAATTAAATTTAATTTTTAAGTGGATGACATGCTTTGCTCACTGCCTTTCTTTTCTTACTTTATTGATATAATGACAGATTATGATCCTATTTTTGTTATTTCCATGAGCGAATATTGATGTGAAACTCATGTTTGAGTTATGATCAAAACTTTTCATAACTTACTATTGACAGCTATAATCTACAGTGTTGTTATTACAGCATATGTCAGGTAACTGCTTCTATTTATCTCAAAGTTTAAAAGGATTGCCTTATGAAAAAATATTCTACATTTTTCAATCCAGCATCTAGATCTCAATACTTCTGTAGTTGCAGGTAATAAAAATTTAGTATCACCACTAGTTATTCCATAAACAGCTGCAGCAGTAAGGACATACCCCCTGAGCTGTCAGAGGATGTCAGCATTACAAATATCTTATTTTTTTCAGATATAAATCTTACGGCTGACCAAGTCTTGAAAATGGTTTATTGGTAGGCCCTTGCTACTGGTGTACGATTTATAGTTGAAGATATTGGCAATGCCAGGGTCATAGAAAATCTCACAGACATTGATTTGCAAAACAACTGTGATCTGGAATACAAGTCTCTTACATCAGTCTCGTCTGTAAATATCTTACTTCAGACTGTGCTTCACCATGTCCTCTTATGGAATGTGCTATTGCATTTGCTACTCATGAATTGAGTACTGGTTGACAGTCCATTATTTATGAATAGACAAAACCTTTCACTCAGCAGCCACTAAGAACTATGTTTGGCGTGATTTCTGAACAGCTGAAGTTGGTAACTGAATTTGTGACAATGTAATGGTAGATTTTCACAGGGCAATTGTCAGGCCAATTATTGGGAATGAACATTAGTACATACACTCATTCATGATATCAGCCCGTGTAAAGGTGCTATGGATAACCAGATGAATGAGCAAAACACTCATCACTGGGTGAAATCATTGTTTACATGGACATCTAAATCATCATTTCTGGGCAACAGCAGATCTGCAATCTGCTGCCCAGAGACAAAGAATCTTTATGAGGAGGATTGATAGCAGCGGCCATCGGTTGTCCCTATACAGTGGAGGTGATCTCTGCATGTAAATGCAGCTCTTTCCTCCTCTGTCAATCAGGCAGTTATCAGGAAAGAACAGTCCCTTCTTGATAATTGCCTGCTTAGTCAGAGCATGTAAATTAGCCTTAAAGAAGAACTCCCGCAAAAAAATGTTATTCTCTGACCTGTTAGAAAGGTGCATGATATAATCTGTAGTGAATGTCATTTTCTTATCAGAGGCTGAAATTGAGAGTTACCGCTCTCTTCTTATTGTAGCTTTGTCATGTGACCAACTCCCTGACCTACAACTGACCCAGGACAGCAAGCCAGTCACTTCTCTATTCATTCCTATGAGACTGAAAGTGATGCTCCGATAGGAATGCATAGAAAATTAGACTTCCTGTCCACACATAAGGCGCTGTGTGAGTTGGTGGGTCTAATTCCAAGTCACATGACACAGATAAGAAACTTCAGGATGATATAACTCAAAAATTCAGCTACTGGTAAGAAAATGACATTCACTACACATTACATCATGTACATTTCTAGCAGGACATGGAATAAAAATTTTTGCGGGACTTCTTCTTTAAGGCTGTGTTAACACCATGTTCTATGTAAATCAGTAGATTTATTTTTATTTACTGTTTAGAAAAACACAGCCAGTCCACAGTGTAATGTAAAAGCTGCTGCCAGTCAGTCCACAGTGTAATATAAAAGCTGCTGCTGGTCAGTCCACAGTGTAATGTAATAGCTGCTGCCTGTCACTGGACATTGTAATGTAAAAGCTGCTGCCGGTCAGCCCACAGTCTCATGTAAATATTGTTGCCCATCAGTCCACCATGTAGAGTAAATGATGCTGCCAGTCAGTCCATAGTTTTGTGTAAATGCTGCCACCGATCAATTGTTATGGATGCAGTGATACCAATTTACCAGTTATGTGTACTTTTTTATTTATTTTGTGACATAATAAATAATTTTTACCAAGTTAAAGGGTTTTTGTTATTATTTTAAACCTTTTAATTTTTAAAAAACTTATAATTATTTTATTATTATTTTTCAGTCCTGCTAGGAGACTTGGAGAAGGTTTTGATTAGTTCTATAATTCACTTTAATACTTCTGTATTGCTGTGTATTTATTCCTGTCAGTAGTGCATTTACGGGGTTTAATCGGCATATTTACATAACAGAACAACTATATTTTTGTCAGATTATCAATAGCAAAGACTTACTACTAAAATGTTATCAAATATATCGTTATTGACAAAATGAATTACCCAATTGCCCAAAACTCATAAAATTTCAATTAAAACCTAAAAAACTATGTATATGAAAGACCTGCAGTCATTGTTAGGCCACCTGGCTGTCACAGTACTCATCAACAACGGATGATCTCATTGCATGGGTGGCCTATGACATGGCAGAGGGCGCCTCCTCCCTCTGCTAAGCCACTTACATGCAGCAGGCCGATATTGACTGCAGCATCTAAGGGGCTAAACTTCCAGGATCTGCATTATCTCTGATTCTGAAAGTTATAGAAGGAGCATGTCTCTTTATTACAGCCAGGCTTCTAGCACTGAAGAAAGCCCACTGCTCATCACTACTGCTTGCCTTCTGCTGACATGTGCAGCACTTCACTGACAAGCATGGCACTGCACTCTTCTCCAGTCTCACCTATTGCGACTGTGATAGTTATGCTCCTGGCAGCATCTACTGTCGCCATCGAAAAAAATCAATACACCAAAGTATTCCTTTCACATGGATAATGTATGCCGCTGTATGTTATGCAGTAGTATATGTGAGGAATTTAGGTTTGGGATATGTATGGAGATTCCCCAGCTTATGCTCTGAACATAGCAACACGACATGATATTTACAAAGCCTAAGACATTGGTCAGCAATTCTGAGGAAGGAATGGAATGTTTTGTGGATTTATTGATGGATAGACTGACATATAAATGCATGTAGTCATGAATGAAAAACTCAGCTAATTACCAATAAGTCGTACACCACCTCTTTGTCTAGACCGACATATAAGCAGCTTGCTTGTCAAGAATAGAGAATGACTTACTGTATTGGCTTCATCAATATTTGTTCTTTTTGTTTTATGTGATCTTGACACTAGGCTTTCCTATTGCAGTTGCTAGATACAGACTTGTAGTTGATGATACACTGAATAACTTTGCTTAGGGCTTTAACATAGAAAAAAGGCTCAGTTGCTCTTCATTCATTCTCGTAACAACATTACCATCTTACTACCTGAGTAATAATATAACCATAAATTATATGTGCAGGGCACCTACTGACTTATGTTTGGTGTTTGATTGTATCTTTTAGTAAATGGCATGAAAGTACTACAACTATAAATAACTCTATCGATTCAGCAGATGTCTTGGCTAACTGCAAAGACAACAGCTAATATCATACACAGAGATGACACCTTGAGGGTCATAGATGCTCCCTCGGAGACACCTGCTAGCTGCAGGGAAACTAAGCATATGAAAACATACCGCCTTAACATGCTTCTCTTTTTATATAAGATGATTGTTCAGATTATACATGGCATACTACACTACACTACAATGAGTACACATTTCAAGAAGGTGATGAATATTGCTGAATCATGTATTCATCTTCCCATGATTTCTGGTCATATTATCTGACATAAATATTCTATTTAGAAGCTCAGACACAGCCTCTACCAGTGTCATGTAAATGGGAGGCTGTCTTAAAGAAGACTTGTCACGACTCATAATATGTATAAGAAAAACATATGTATTCCCCATAAAATAGCAATTCTGGATTTTTTTTCATAGAACTGCTTTGTGCTGTTCTTCTGTTAATCCTCTTGAATATTCATGAATAAATTGACAACGGGGCACTATCATTCCTCTTGTAAGAGGGGTGTGCCTATACACCTAGCACTGGTTGGACAGTGTCATTGTGTGTAGGGATACCCCTATACATAAACCTAAGTGAAATGATACAAAGCAATATTAAGATAAAAAGATGATCCAGATTTATTTCTTAAAATATGCAAGTATTTACTAAACTAGACATATCAAAGGAGCTGATGTGTTCGCTTTAATTAGTGATATCATTGTAGATTTTTAATTTATACCTCAAAAAAATATAGTAGGTGCACAACCCAGGTGGCTTACATGCATATCTTCCCTCTTTCCCCCAAAGGTTGGTTCTTAGCAAAGTTGCTGCTCTGGCAGCTTTTCACACACAGGGATGATATCTCCCTGGAAAAGGATCCTTTTTTTCTCATGCATTAACATACACATCCTCTTTCTTGGCTGACTTGCCAGATGCTACCCTCTAGACAGGGGAAGTGGGGCCAGCCCACCACCTGGCAACTAGTACTAAAACAGCCAGATAACTATTTCCTATCTACTGTATATAGAGCCTTCTGGAATATATAGTGTACAGTTAAGTCACTTTAGTAATTCTTTTCATTGTTAAAGTATAGTAAACATTTTAAGAATAAGTGAACCATAAGTGAACCATAATTTATTATAACATTAACCCTTTAACAATGAATCATGGAGTTAAACCTTTAGCAGTGAACCAGTGGGTCACTGCATGTCCATCTCCAGCTCCCATTACTGTTCTTCACATAATCTAAAATTACAGATACTTGTATAGTACACATACAATTCTGTACGCAGGATTGTAGAAGAGAGACAATGGTGTCTTCTAAATATTGCACCTATCCTATTTTTTTTAAACTTTTCTGAGGTGAACACATTTCCTTCCTGTATTGTGTTTATTACACCACCTTTTACAAATAACAGACTGATGCTGCTCCTATAAATAGTTTTGCGTCTGCTGTCCCTGTTGTCCTTCTGTGCCCTACATCTCCTTTCCTATGTGGTTTTTTTTCATTGGTGGCAGTGTGAGAGAGACCATGAGCTCAGAGACTCATGTGAGCAAAGTTTCATCTCCTATGTGATTTGTCGACAAGCGCTGCTGCCACTACACATCTGCAGGACAGTAAGATAGGAGACGGAATTTCAGCAGATATCCTAAAGGACATTATTCTGGCAGTCAGGAGGAGGAGAGGAGCCTGATATATATAGAGGGACAGCGAGGGAGAGGAATCCACATGTGGTGCCTTGAGCACTGCATCTGTCCTAATTAAGGACTGAAGCTCAGTAGAAGTATACCCTTTAAAGTGGTCAAAAGCAGATGGTGGCAGCATGAAGACAATGGGTGAGATTTATCAAACTGGTGTAAAGTAGAACTGGCTTAGTTGCTCATAGCAACCAATCAGATTCCACCTTTCATTACTCACAGCTCCTTTGGAAAATGAAAGGTGGCATCTGATTGGTTGCTATGGGCAACTAAGCCAGTTCTACTTTTGACCAGTTTGATAAATCTCCCCCAATGAGTGCAAAGTAACTGTCACGTACCAGGATGGGAATAGTGCAGCCCTGAGCTCCACCCACACCACTATCCCTGCCTACTTGCACGGTCCATCCTAACCGATGGGGCGCAACTGGACGGTGGTCCCTAGCTTACGTTCGTGCAGGGCCTTACAGGGAGGGGAACAACGGGAGAAAACAACAGACTAAGACAGAAAACACAGACACGTGAATGTTTACCAAGCCGAGGTCAAGAGCCAGGAAGTCACGTCAGAACAAAGGGAAAACACAGGATCGGAGTCAAATAGAAGCCGAGGTCAGGAGCCAAGAGGTCGCGTCAGTACAAGGAGTATCAAAAGGACGAAGTCGAATTCAAGCCGAGGTCCATAAGCAGAAGTCGCAAACGCAGAAACACGCTAGTGAGGTATATGAAGACCAATCACAGGCAACCTGTGGCCAGCAGGTTACCTGTTTAAATAGGCCAGGCTGGTGAGTGTAACTATAAAGCCGAGTGTACTCAGCATGCATGTTGGTACCTGCATCCCTGAATTAGTGGAGGCCTTTGAAGCAACAGAAATGGCAAAAGGCAGAGTGGATCCAGCATGCATGTGGAACCAACACCCCCTGATTATATGGAAGCCAAGGTTGGCACATAACAGGTAAGAAATAGTGTTAGGTTCCCGTCCTACAGAGATCAACTTGACGATTTGGTGGACGGGCTCAGATAATTTTGTACAAAATATATTTGCCAAGAATCTCTAATTTACTAAACAAGCATAGCATTAGCTTCAGAATACCTCATATCACTATGGCATTTTGTGCTTTATCTGGTTGGCAGTGTGCCGTAGCATTGTATGTATTTTCCTAAAATGTATTTTAGCCATATGAATTGTAACAAATAATCCCATACACAATATACAAAATAAGATGTATAATTAAATGCTTTTTTTAGTAACATGAACCTTTAATAACCAAATAAAAACTGGAACTTCGACGTCGGAGACTATTTGTTATGAAGATTTGTCATACTTCTACAGTCATGGCCAAAAGTTTTGAGAATGATACAAATATTAATTTTTACAAAGTCTACTGCTTCAGTTTTTATAATGGCAATTTGCATATACTCCAGGATGTTATAAAGAGTGATCAGCTTAACAGCAATTACTTGCAAAGTCAATATTTGCCTAGAAAATGAACTTTATCCCCCAAAACACATTTCAACATCATTGCAGCCCTGCCTTAAAAGGACCAGCTAACATCGTTTCAGTGATTGCTCCATTAACACAGGTGTGGGTGTTGATGAGGACAGGGCTGGAAATCAATCTGTCATGATTAAGTAAGAATGACACCACTGGACACTTTAAAAGGAGGCTGGTGCTTGGCATCATTGTTTCTCTTCTGTTAACCATGGTTATCTCTAAAGAAACACGTGCAGTCATTATTGCACTGCACAAAAATGGCCTAACAGGGAAGAGTATCGCAGCTAGAAAGATTGCACCTCAGTCAATAATCTATCTCATCATCAAGAACTTCAAGGAGAGAGGTTCCATTGTTGCCAAAAAGGCTCCAGGGCGCCCAAGAAAGACCAGCAAGCGCCAGGACCGTCTCTTAAAAGTGTTTCAGCTGCGGGATCGGGCTACCAGCAGTGCAGAGCTTGCTCAGGAATGGCAGCAGGCAGGTGTGAGTGCATCTGCACGCACTGTGAGGCGGAGACTCTTGGAGCAAGGCCTGGTCTCAAGGAGGGCAGCAAAGAAGCCACTTCTCTCCAGAAAAAACATCAGGGACAGACTGATATTCTGCAAAAGGTACAGGGAGTGGACTGCTTAGGACTGGGGTAAAGTCATTTTCTCTGATGAATCCCCTTTTTGATTGTTTGGGACATCTGGAAAACAGCTTATTCGGAGAAGAAGAGGTGAGCGCTACCACCAGTCTTGTCTCACGCCAACTGTAAAGCATCCTGAAACCATTCATATGTGGGGTTGCTTCTCAGCCAAGGGAATCGGCTCTCTCACTGTCTTGCCTAAAAACACAGCCATGAATAAAGAGTGGTACCAGAATGTCCTCCGAGAGCAACTTCTCCCAACCGTCCAAGAGCAGTTTGGCGATCAACAATGCCTTTTCCAGCATGATGGAGCACCTTGCCATAAAGCAAAGGTGATAACTAAATGGCTCAGGGAACAAAACATAGAGATTTTGGGTCCATGGCCTGGAAACTCCCCAGATCTTAATCCCATTGAGAACTTGTGGTCAATCATCAAGAGACGGGTGGACAAACAAAAACCTACAAATTCTGACAAAATGCAAGCATTGATTGTGCAAGAATGGACTGCTATCAGTCAGGATTTGGTCCAGAAGTTGATTGAGAGCATGCCAGGGAGAATTGCAGAGGTCCTGAAGAAGAAGGGTCAACACTGCAAATATTGACTTGCTGCATTAACTCATTCTAACTGTCAATATAAGCTTTTGTTACTCATAATATGATTGCAATTATATTTCTGTATGTGATAAAAACATCTGACAAACACACATAAAAACCAGAGGGCAGCAGATCATGTGAAAATATAATATTTGTGTCATTCTCAAAACTTTTGGCCATGACTGTATACATATCCTTTTGTTCTATTCAGTTCCTTGTTTAAACTATTTAATGTATAAGACAAACATGACACTTTTATGAAGACTAATATTCCTTATTGATGGCATTTTAGATCCCATATGTTTCCAGGCAAAGTTTATTATAAGATAAAAATCAATCTTGTTTCAAGGTCATATTACACAGAGTGAAATGTGGTAGATCTTTGAAGACTATCTAAAACATTGTTGCTGATGATGATATCAATTCTAGCATGAGATTCAATTAGAGGGAAATTCTGACAAGTGCTAGAGAAATTTTTTAAAGAGGGTTTTCTGTACATTAACTTTTGTCTGTTAGCTTTATTCTTATCTGAATGCTCTAGGCCGAGTTTTAGTAAAATGCCAGCATAGAAAGTCTAAAGTGAATCATAAACCATATTAGGAGAATTGATACCAAGTTGTTCCTAGAGGTCTCTAGATCTATGTATGTGTAGTAAGCCAAAAGTAGGTTTTGTGATTGTAAATTGATATGGATAGCCCTAGCTACATGTTTATGGCTATCATGTGCAGAACTCCAATGTGTAAACTACCCAAAAATATGTGAATAAAGAGTTTGTTGAGGTTCTTCTGGGAACTTTTAAAGGTCATGTCTGAAAGCTATGCCTTCCTGAACATAGGTGAGTGTCAGAATGAGCAAGCTTTCCATGGCCCTTTTATTGATCGCTCCCATGGAGATAAATGAATTGAGAATTCTCTCAGAGATGAGTAGTTGCTCCTTGCAGAGGGCATTGACATACAAACATGTATTCGTAGAGCATGAAAGTGGGTAAAGTATGTAAGGCTGTATTGGAAAGTTCGACATTTTTCCAGATGATTTTTCCAGCATATGACATTTTGATTTTGTGCAATGAAAGTGGAAACACTTAAAATTCCCAATCATATGCAGTGTACTTCAGATAACTAACATATTCTGTCAGAAAAGCAGCTCACTCCATGCAAATGTATTCAGTGAAGATAGCATGAATGAGATTTGTTCATATACCAACCCATAAAAGCATTCTTTTTGAGTGAACTTTCCATTAAACAGTTCACCAGCTTTATACATCTATAAGATGATTTTAAGGGGATTGTCCACAGAGGACTACCACTTTTATAAAACAGGCATCCCAATAGTGAATTGATCATTGGGTTACCAGGGAAGCTGTAGGTACAGTATGTCATATATGGAAATAAGGATGCACATTGAAATCAATCTTTTAGATATTTTTTTCTCTCTAATACAAAGGGGTATTTATTATACAATATCTCACCTGATTGTGATGCATGGAGTACCAAATAGCATACCACATGAGTGGAGTTGAGCGAACGTGCTCGTAACGAGCACTGTACTGCTCGGATCCCCTGCGCTCGCATGGGCGCAGGCATCCGGATCCGTCGGGAGAGGAGGACGGATCTGGATGGCTGCGCCCATGCAAGTGCAGGGGATCCGAGTAGTACAGTGCTCGTCACGAGCACGTTCGCTGAACTCTACACATGAGTAAAAGATCCAGAAATCCAGATCCAAATCCAAGTAAAAATCTAAGCTTTATTTAAGTATCAGTAGAAATCCAAAGATACAGGTAAAAGTATACTAACTAACCATAAAAACAACATGTATACCAAACACTATCCAATAAAATGCTATTTATGGATCATCTGATTCTATCCTGGAAAACATGGATTGGGGGTTTCATATGTGGAATAATCCCAAAGTAGAAATGAGGTTCTTATCACATTCATCTATTTAAAATTAGATATATATGCAGGGTTGCCAACTGTACACAAATTTCTGGACAGTCCGTAAAAATAGGTGACTTTTTTCCTCTGTCCATGCAAAAAAAAATAGATTAATCCGTGATTTTTTTAGGCTGTTGGTACTTGACTAAATTATCGTGCTGGTAATTATCATCATTTTACAGCTCATAGTAAATTCTAGAAATGAGTTCTTATCAGTTTATTGAGCGGTAAACTTGTATTACTTATAATCTTTATCATTTATTATGGTTTACCAAATTGTCCGTAAAAAATTTTGGCTGTCCGTGATTTTGGGATAAGCTGTGCAGATTAAAAAAAATTCTGGTTGGCAACCCTATAGATATGTCACATCGCAATGGAGTATTAGATTATGATTGCCGCTCACCTCAAATGCAATAGTATTTAATTGAAACATTCCCCCCAAAAAAATTTCTATAGTCTCCTCCTCTTAATTGGGAGCTTACTGTACCCTGTAGTCTAAAAGTAGGGAACTGGGAAATGCTTTCTAATAATAGCACAAATATGTGTATATTCAGAGCGACGGGTGGCAGAGAAAATGATCGGCATACATATTTCCAAGGTTGTTAGAATGTTTACGCTGAAGAATGGGATTTCTGTCTTTATTGCTGGCAATGTTAACAGCTCTCTCCAAAGAGCAATCTCATTTTCTTGTAATACATACATTATGGAAATAGATCTATGTGCTGCAAACCCCTTTTCTGTTTTGGGAATGTTAAACATATGGAAACCCTTTTCCATGTTTTACCCATTTGGGGACAGTATCACTTCATCTATAACTACTGAGCATTGTATTGGATAATGTCTAATATATACACTACCGTTCAAAAGTTCAGGGTCACTTAGAAATTTCCTTTTTTTTGAAAGAAAAGCACAGTTTTTTTCAAAGAAGATAACATTAATCAGAAATACACTCTATACATTGTTAATGTGGTAAATGACTATTCTAGCTGCAAAAGTCTGGTTTTTAATGCAATATCTACATAGGTGTATAGAGGCCCATTTCCAGCGACCATCACTCCAGTGTTCTAATGGTACATTGTGTTTGCTAACTGTGTAAGAATGCTAAAGGATGTTTAGAAAACCCTTGAAAACCCTTATGCAAGTATGTTAGCACAGCTGAAAACAGTTTTGCTGGTTAGAGAAGCTATAAAACTGACCTTCCTTTGAGCTAGTTGAGAATGTGGAGCATTATATTTGTGGGTTCGTTTAAACTCTCGAAATGGCCAGAAAAAGAGAACTTTCATGTGAAACTCGACAGTCTATTCTTGTTCTTAAAAATGAAGGCTATTCCATGCGAGAAATTGCCAAGAAACTGAAGATTCCCTACAAGGGTGTGTACTACTCCCTTCAGAGGACATCACAAACAGGCTCTAACTAGAGTAGAAAGAGAAGTGGGAGGCCCCGCTACACAACTGAGCAACAAGACAAGTACATTAGAGTCTCTAGTTTGAGAAATAGACGCCTCACAGGTCCTCAACTGGCAGCTTCATTAAATAGTACCCGCCAGTGTCAACCTCTACAGTGAAGAGGCCACTCCGTGATGCTGGCCTTCAGGGCAGAGTGGCAAAGAAAAAACTATATCTGAGACTGGCTAATAAAAGGAAAAGATTAATATGGGCAAAAGAACACAGATATTGGAAATAGGAAGATTGCAAAAAAGTGTTATGGACAGACGAATCGAAGTTTGAGGTGTTTGGACCACACAGAAGAACATTTGTGAGACACAGAACAACTGAAAAGATGCTGGAAGAGTGTCTGACGCCATCTGTCAAGCATGGTGGAGGTAATGTGATGGTCTGGGGTTGCTTTGGTGCTGGTAAAGTGGGAGATTTGTACAAGGTAAAAGGGATTTTGAATAAGGAAGGCTATCACTCCATTTTGCAACGCCATGCCATACCCTGTGGACAGCGCTTGATTGGAGCCGATTTCCTCTTACAACAGAACAATGACCCAAAGCACACCGCCAAATTATGCAAGAACTATTTAGAGAAGAAGAAGGCAGCTGGTATTCTATCTGTAATGGAGTGGCCAGCGCAGTCACCAGATCTCAACCCCATTGAGCTGTTGTGGGAGCAGCTTGACCGTATAGTATGCAAAAAGTGCCCATCAAGCCAATCCAACTTGTGGGAGGGGCTTCTGGAAGCATGGGGTGAAATTTCTCCAGATTACCTCAGCAAATTAACAGCTAGAATGCCAAAGGTCTGCAATGCTGTAATTGCTGCAAATGGAGCATTCTTTCACGAAAGAAAAGTTTGAAGGAGAAAATTATTATTTCAAATAAAAATCATTATTTCTAACCTTGTCAATGTCTGGACTATATTTTCTACTCATTTTGCAACTCATTTGATAAATAAAAGTGTGAGTTTTCATGGAAAACACAAAATTGTCTGGGTGACCCCAAACTTTTGAACGGTAGTATATACAGTACAGACCAAAAATTTGGACACACCTTCTCATTCAAAGCGTTTTCTGTATTTTCATGACTATGAAAATTGTAGATTCACACTGAAGGCATCAAAACTATGAATTAACACATGTGGAATAATATACTTAGCAAAAAAGTGTGAAACAACTGAAAATATGTCTTATAGTGTAGGTTCTTCAAAGTAGCCACCTTTTGCTTTGATTACTGATTTGCACACTCTTGGCATTCTCTTGATGAGCTTCAAAAGGTAGTCACCTGAAATGGTATTCCAACAGTCTTGAAGGAGTTCCCAGAGATGCTTAGCACTTGTTGGCCCTTTTGCCTTCACTCTGCGGTCCAGCTCACCCCAAACAATCTCGATTGGGTTCAGGTCTGGTGACTGTGGAGGCCAGGTCATCTGGCGTAGCATCCCATCGCTCTCCTTCTTGGTCAAATAGCCCTTACACAGCCTGGAGGTGTGTTTAGGGTCATTGTCCTGTTGATAAATAAATGATGGTCCAACTAAACGCAGACCGGATGGAATAGCATGCCGCTGCAAGATGCTGTGGTAGCCATGCTGGTTCAGTATGCCATCAATTTTGAATAAATCCCTAACAGTGTCACCAGCAAAGCACCCACACACCATCACACCTCCTCCTCCATGCTTCACGATGGGAACCAGGCATGTAGAGTCCATCCGTTCACCTTTTCTGCGTCGCACAAAGACACGGTGGTTGGAACCAAAGATCTCAAATTTGGACTCATCAGACCAAGGCACAGATTTCCACTGGTCTAATGTCCATTCCTTGTGTTCTTTAGCCCAAACAAGTCTCTTCTGCTTGTTGCCTGTCCTTAGCAGTGGTTTCCTATTTTACCATGAAGGCCTGCTGCACACAGTCTCCTCTTAACAGTTGTTGTAGAGATGTGTCTGCTGCTAAAACTCTCTGTGGCATTGACCTGGTCTCTAATCTGAGCTGCTGTTAACCTGCGATTTCTGAGGCTGGTGACTCTTGGTCTTCCTTTCCTGGGGCGGTCCTCATGTGAGCCAGTTTCTTTGTAGCGTTTGATGGTTTTTGCGACTGCACTTGGGGACACTTTCAAAGTTTTCCCAATTTTTCGGACTGACTGACCTTCATTTCTTAAAATAATGATGGCCACTCGTTTTTCTTTACTTAGCTGCTTTTTTCTTGCCATAATACAAATTTTAACAGTCTATTCAGTAGGACTATCAGCTGTGTATCCACCTGACTTCTGCCCAACACAACTCATGGTCCCAACCCCATTTATAAGGCAAGAAATCCCACTTATTAAACCTGAAGTGAAAACCATTTCAGGTGACTACCTCTTGAAGCTCATCAAGAGAATGCCAAGAGCAGTAATCAAAGCAAAAGATGGCTACTTTGAAGAACCTAGAATATAAGACATTTATAGTTGTTTCACACATTTTTGTTAAGTATATAATTCCACGTGTGTTAATTTATAGTTTTGATGCCTTTAGTGTGAATCTACAATTTCAAAGTCATGAAAATACAGAAAACTCTTTGAATGAGAAGGTGTGTCCAAACTTTTGCATTTTTGGATTTCTATTGATGCCTAAAAAAACTTGGATGCAAGGGTGGGGTTACATCATGTTTTTCATCTACGTTTAGCATGTATGTCAGGGAACCTCCATACATACACGCGTCCATAGGTTTTTATTGGTCAGATGGAGAACAAAAAATATCCTTTTACCCTCCTGGCTGGTATACGTCAGTATACTGCAAAAAAAGCAGGGAATAGCATAGTAGACTGCGCTATTCCATCCTGCAGTGTCCTGTAAAAAAGTGATCAGTTTAACAGCTATAATAGCCTATGGGTGACGGATGCCTCTGTATGATATCCATCACTGGCCTCCGTTAAACAGATGCCTCAGAGAGATCGTGTGACGTCACTATCCATGTATGAACAGTTGTCAAGGGATCTCACCGAGGCAGAGAGCAGAGGGAGCGCAGTACAGCCCTGCCAACAAGGAGAGGAGCTGTCTGCTATTCTCCTGCTGGCAGGGCTGTTCAGCAGTCTGAGAAGGATTTGTATCTCCTGTGTCCTACTGATGTGACCTGAGAGTCTTGTACCAATCGCTACAGGAGGACAGAGGAGATATAAATCCTCATGTCCCAATGTGTTTGGGGGGGCTGACAGGAGGGGCAAAGACAGTTCAGCAGCTTGTGAGCTACAGAACTGCTTGACGAAAGGGTCAACTGATAAAGCAGGCGGATGCACAGTGCAGGGGGAGGAGCCATGACAAGGAAGGTCACGTGACTCCTCTCTGTTCAGTGTTCCCCGCACCGGGAGCTTGCTGCTAGGTAGGAGGGGGGCCTTTAAGCAACATATCCCACTATTGTGGGATACATTACAGCCTATCATCATAGGTAGGGATGAGCGAACTTTTGAAAAGTTCGGTTCGGTTCGCTTCGGCGAACTTTAGTGAAGTTCGGATTCATACGACCCGAACCTAAAACGAACCTTGCTATAATGGCTGAATAATTGCTGCTACAATAATGGGAGTCTGATAGGGTATAGTTTCGTTTACTTGCAGTTGCTATTACAATGAAAAAAGTGGAAAAATCCAAGTGACTTCAACAACGGCGACGCAAAATATACGCATATTTGCAATTTACACTAATGCGTACGCTAATGCGAACAGTCCCGCACAAATAACGAACATACAGTGTAGCGTTGTTAAAGGTACGCTACTTAACTGAATATGTACGCATTAGCGTACGCATACACTGCGTCTGCAAACATTCCTACTCAAGTAACGAACATACAGTCTAGCGTTGTCAAAGGTACGCCACTTAACTGAATATGTACGCATTAGCGTACGCATATACTGCGTCTGCGAACATTCCTACTCAAGTAACGAACATACAGTCTAGCGTTGTCAAAGGTACGCTACTTAACTGAATATGTACGCATTAGCGTACATTCTCAATAAATATGCGTATATTTTGCGTCGCCGTTATTTTAACCAGATTCGTCACGAACTTTCTGAAAATTCGGTTCGATGACGAACCGAACTTTTGGGAAAGTTCGTAACGAATCTGGTTCGTTACGGTTCGGTTCGCTCATCCCTAATCATAGGTATAGGTTGGGAATCCTCTTGGCGTATGCCTCTGATGGAAAGCTAATAACGTGATGTCAACCCACACTTACCTGGATTTGGATCTGGATTCTTAATCTATTACACAATAAATTAGCTTAATATAGAAAATAGTGTCTTGAGTTCTGTATCTGACTAATATTACATTAATGATTTTCAACAATTATTTACGGTTCATTGAATGAATTCAAGACTTCAGAACTTACAAAAGCCCATTATGTAATGTTGCTTTTTATTTTTAGGACGTTAGAAGGCTTAAAGGGGTATTCCCATCTCACAAATGTAGTTTGTATAGTTAGATATAGCCATACCAATAATATTACTAATAGAATCTATTTATATAAAATGTACCGTTTAGAAGATTTCCCTATTTGTATTTCCATTGTCCCACACACATCAGTCAGGTCGTTGGCCATAGTTACGACCACTGCAGCCATGTAGCAGTGCTGGCCGGCTTGCTCCTGTTCAAATCCGCTCTGAGGTAACTGCTGTATTGTGAACGCACATTGCATGAGCATGCGGGGAGACATCTTAGGGCTGTAGCATTTTTGTCTGCACTTCCAAAACACAGAGAAACAGATCCTGTTCATCAATTCATCTCTACGGAGCAGGATCCGTTTATAAAGTCTGCGTTTTGGACGGATCCTGACCATTTTCTTTTAGACTGGTAGCGTCCAAAACGCAGATGTGAAAGTACCCTAAGATGTGTCTCCGCATGTTCATGCAATGTGCGTTCAGAATACAGCAGTTACCTCAGAGCAGGTTTGAACAGCAGCAAGCCGGCCACCACTACTACATGGCCGCGGTGGCCGTAACCAGGGGCAACGGCCTGACTGATGTGTGTGGGACAATGGAAATACAAATAGGGAAATCTTCTAACCAGTACATTTTATATAAATACATTCTATTAGTAATAATATTGGTATGACTATATCTAACTATACAAACTACATTAGTGAGACGGGAATACCCCTTTAATGCGGGCACAGTCCGTATGGTTGCTGCAGACAGATGCAGACCCATTCAACGTGAATTGGTCCTTGATCCGTCTGCACCGCAAAAATATAGTTCTATCTTTTTGCAGTGTGCAGGCACCGACATAAAACCCACTGAAGCACTCCGTAGTGCTTTCGTAGGGTTCCGTGCTTCTGTTCCACACCGCACCTTCTAGATTGTGGACCCATTCCAGTGAATAGGTCCACTTCCGTGATGCGGTGCACAAATGGCCGGTGCCCATATATTGTGGGTCACAATACGGGCAGCAGCCAACAAGGGTCATATGCATGAGTCATATATTACTACAAAAATAGTACAAGATTGAGGTAACAGATTTCCTTTAACCTTTTCAAAATATCTACCATAAATGTATGGCGGATGTCTGGTGCTTAAAAATGTTGCTCCCTCGTGAGTGCAGTGGGGGGCATAGTCAACGGGTTTCTGCTGTTTTAACCCATCTGCCATTTGCAATAATCGCAGACATTTAACTCCTTAGATGCTGTGGTCAATAGTGACCTCAGCATCTGAAATGGCTTTCCCCTGGAGCACTGCGCTCATGAGGCCAGAACAGCTTCCCCACGTAGAGATGGGGGAAGCTGTCCATATTACTGATAGGCCTGATAGCCTCCAGCAGGCTTCAGCCTATAAGCGGTATATTTGAATCTAGGCCTGCAAGTAGCAGAACTGCATTAGAATATACAGAATTTCCTATCCAATAATGTATTAGATTACATTATGGAGCAGGAAAGGCAATCTGATGATTGCACATCCAAGTCCCCTTGGGGAGGCTAAAAAAACCTCACCTCGCCAAAACATTGAATTAAAAAAATAAAATCGAACAGAATATGGTGATGAAAAGAAAAAAATCATTTTTTTACAAATGTTTTTTTCAGTTTTAAAAAACAAGAAAAACTTTAAATGTGGTACCATTGTAATCGTCCGAGGGAATGAAGTTTTACCAACACTGTACCTCAGAATTAAGGGGGGGGGTTCAATTTCACCCCATTTGGAATTTTTTTCATCTGCCCACTACATCGTATGCAATATTAAATCATTCCATTGGAAAACACAAATTGTCCAGCAAAAATAAAGCTCTCACATGGCTATGTGAACTGAAAAATAAAAAAGTTATGGCTATCGGAAGGCAGGGAGTAAAAAACGAGAATGCAAAAACTGAAAATCTCCCGGTCCTGAAGCTGAAAATAAAGTAAACAAGTAATATTCTACATGTTGTACAGTTTGTGTAGGTGACCTTTGAAGTTAAACTTTGATGCCATTAATTTACAATTTAATACAAGATTAGGTATTTAATTGTGTGTTAAATGGCAATGGTTGGCATGGATTTCCCAGCTAATGATGCAGAAAAAATTAATAGTATCACATATGGTATGACTTAAATAAATAGCTAAATGTGAGTAAATAAGTATACTAAAATAAAAGCACATTCAGTTCTCCTGTTGTTTCCATTCGGTTTCTCCAAGGCATATAAGAAGTTTAATCCATTAACATCTGTCAGCATATTAGAGAGCATTTATGTCGGGGAAGACATGTAGCCCATTCAATGTTAGTGTTCAACCCAAAATTAAATAATGCTGTAAAAAATATTGTAGTGTGTACACATTTGCCATAATTGTATATAGTTGGTATGTTTTGTTATACCTTTTTTTATTTGGTTCACTTTATTGAAAAGTATGGGGGTCATTTACTATCCAGAAATACACCTATATTAGGCGTATTTTTGACACAGATTGCAGCGCAAAGGTTATTTGTGCCGCAATCTGCAACTTTTCCCCGCTCACGACAGTTCTAAAAAAGTGGGTGTGGCATGGGCGAGGAAGGGGACAGGCCGGAAGTCCCATCTGATTCATCATTTTTTATGCCTGTTTTAGGCATATAAAATGGTCTAAATGAAAGACAGCAAGGAAGCTGGCTTACATTTAGACTGGGGCAGTATACGCCGAAGTTCTGAAGAGGCATCGGCCTGTACATAACTTAATCAATCACACTGGGACTATTCCAAGAGGTAGCGGCCTGGTGACTCCTCTGCAGTGAAGGCCTTATCCTTGTATATGGGTTAAAGGGTGAAAACCAGGTGACTGCCACGATAACACCCTCAGGAGTAGCCCAAAGTCAAACCAGTTGGTTGGCAGGGTGGGTCTACACTCACTGTCTATAACAATAACTAAGAATATATACCCTCTAAGAGCCTGGCAAAGCTGGTTGATCAGTTTAGGACATACTGCAGATTGGCTGTCATTTGCAACAGTAACTATTTTTGGAAAGAAAGTGAGAAAACATGGACATCAGAAAGAAATAAAGGAAATATGTCACTAGTGACCTTCCTATCAAACTATTTGCATAAACACATATCTGTAGTTTACCCGATTGCAACACTACTTTTTCTCTTGTTGATCTGAGGCTACATTCCCAAGTTTTGACATGTATTCTTAAACTACAAATTAAGCCTTAGTGCAATGAGAGCATTACCATTGCTCTTGTTGCGCTAAAGTTCATCTCATTTCTGTGGTCAGGTCCTGCGTTGATGCTTTCCCACTGCTTAGCCCTGTCAATCAAAGCAGCAAGGGAGAGCCTGACCACAGAAATGAGTTTAGTTTGGGTACAACAAGAGCAATGGCGACGTCCTCATTGCACCAAAGGCCTAATGTGCATATTAGTGTTGAGCAAATTTCAGGGAAAATTTGATTTGTGTTGAAGCTTAATTTCTTTGTGCTTCATGGTAGTGAATCGATTTTCCTTGAAATGGTGAAAAAAAAATCATACTTACCTCATCCATTTGCTCGTGACAGGCCGGCCGCCGCCATCTTGATTGAAGATCTCGCATGAAATACATATGATGTCAGCACGCAGGCCGACGTGATGACATCATCAGGGGCCGCGGAAGATTTTACACTAGATCTTCAATCAAGATGGTGACGGCTCCCCATTACGAGTAAATGGATATGGTAAGTATGATTAATTTTTTTTTATTCTACACTGTCACAATCTACAGATGTCACAATCAGCTATGAACGCGACATCTGAGGGGTACAATGACTGTCATTTCACCCACTACTTACAAAGAAATGCGCTTTGTAAAGTAGTTAGTCACAAAGCAAATTTTTTTTATAAAATTCGGCGAAGCTGGTGAATCGAATTTTTGAATACTTCACTCAACACTAGTGCGTATGAAGAGAAATAATTTTTTAATCAGGAGAACTACAGCCATGTATCTATGTAAATAGATGGATAGGGGGGTCACTGGTCACAGATTACCTTTATTTATTGTTATTTATAATAACATGCTTTATATAAAATGTAATTGAATTACTTTAATTGCCAGTAATGAACAACAATTAGTAAACTGTATGACAGCTTTTTCCTTCACTCTCTTAGAGTACATGGAGGCTTATGTAAACGGGTGCTCTGTGTTTTCCACAGTTGGGTAAATGACACTTGTTTGCACTTGCCTTTTTCATATCTTGTTGCTATGACAGCCATAGTTAGGGCAAGGGAGAGAGAATATCTTAACTAATGTGCGGAAACCAGATGGAAGTGTGCAAACACACACCCACCATGTACACAGGCTTGACTGATGTTTACCGTTTGATTTTCACACAATATCGCTCGCTTTTTATATACTTTTTTTTTATTACAGGAAATTAAAACACCTTTCCTTAGGGTGTGTTCACATCTGTTAATAACAGAAGCTAAAAGGCTGTTGCGGATCCTTAATATGATTGAAGATTGGAGAAGCGCCCAACAGACACAATTGACTTAAAATGGGTTCTGCCGAGGTTGTTTCAAGGTTTCCTGCATTCTGAGAGCGAGAATAATGCTGTGTAGTGCATTGTTCTTGCCATCAAAAGTGAGAGAAACCTCAATAATGGAAGATCCGTCTGTGTGAAACAGATTGTGTAAAGGAGGCAAAAAAATAAAATAAGGGAGGGATAAGTAACAGAAAGCCCCAAATAATTGAACAACATAAGCCGAAAACATATAAAGAGGGGCTACCTAGGAAGCAACTTTAACATATTGTTCCATTCAATTTTAATGAATCACAATGGGCATCTCCACCCCATATCTTTTACTTTGAATATACACTCACCGGCCACTTTATTAGGTACACCTGTCCAACTGCTCGTTAACACTTAATTTCTAATCAGCCAATCACATGGCGGCAACTCAGTGCATTTAGGCATGTAGACATGGTCAAGACAATCTCCTGCAGTTCAAACCGAGCATCAGTATGGGGAAGAAAGGTGATTTGAGTGCCTTTGAACGTGGCATGGTTGTTGGTGCCAGAAGGGCTGGTCTGAGTATTTCAGAAACTGCTGATCTACTGGGATTTTCACGCACAACCATCTCTAGGGTTTACAGAGAATGGTCCGAAAAAGAAAAAACATCCAGTGAGCGGCAGTTCTGTGGGCGGAAATGCCTTGTTGATGCCAGAGGTCAGAGGAGAATGGGCAGACTGGTTCGAGCTGATAGAAAGGCAACAGTGACTCAAATTGCCACCCGTTACAACCAAGGTAGGCAGAAGAGCATCTCTGAACGCACAGTACGTCGAACTTTGAGGCAGATGGGCTACAGCAGCAGAAGACCACACCGGGTGCCACTCCTTTCAGCTAAGAACAGGAAACTGAGGCTACAATTTGCACAAGCTCATCGAAATTGGACAGTAGAAGATTGGAAAAACGTTGCCTGGTCTGATGAGTCTCGATTTCTGCTGCAACATTCGGATGGTAGGGTCAGAATTTGCCGTCAACAACATGAAAGCATGGATCCATCCTGCCTTGTATCAACGGTTCAAGCTGGTGGTGGTGGTGTCATGGTGTGGGGAATATTTTCTTGGCACTCTTTGGGCCCCTTGGTACCAATTGAGCATCGTTGCAACGCCACAGCCTACCTGAGTATTGTTGCTGACCATGTCCATCCCTTTATGACCACAATGTACCCAACATCTGATGGCTACTTTCAGCAGGATAATGCGCCATGTCATAAAGCTGGAATCATCTCAGACTGGTTTCTTGAACATGACAATGAGTTCACTGTACTCAAATGGCCTCCACAGTCACCAGATCTCAATCCAATAGAGCATCTTTGGGATGTGGTGGAACGGGAGATTCGCATCATGGATGTGCAGCCGACAAATCTGCGGCAACTGTGTGATGCCATCATGTCAATATGGACCAAAATCTCTGAGGAATGCTTCCAGCACCTTGTTGAATCTATGCCACGAAGAATTGAGGCAGTTCTGAAGGCAAAAGGGGGTCCAACCCGTTACTAGCATGGTGTACCTAATAAAGTGGCCGGTGAGTGTATATATATATATATATATATATATATATATATATATATAAATATATATATATATATATATATATATATATATATATATATATATATTATTTTATTGTAATGTGAAGATCTCTCTGTGGATCGGGGCTATACAACTTCATATCCCTGTTCCTGGGATCTAGTCACTTTTAGAGATGAGCGAACATGCATGTCCGAGCTTGATGCTCGTTCGAGCATTAGGGTATTCGCATATGCTCGCTACTCGGACGAGCATATCGTGATCCTCGAGGAAATGGCAACTTCCTCTTCCTGCATGTTAGGCGCCTTTTTTCAGCCAATCAACATGCAGGAGAGTCTTTGGTACCTCCTAGTATCACGTGGGGCCCCTACAAGTCGATAGCAGGGATTGGCTGGCCAGATCAGATGGGAATATAAGAATCTGGTCCCGCGCTGCTCGCGTCATACGCCGTCTGCATGAGATTAGGGATAGAGCTGCTGTCTGTCAGGGAGAGTGCTAGGGCCTGAATTTAGATGTTGGTTAGGAAGGAATCACCCACAAAGAACCCAACAGCCCTTCTAAGGGCTACAAGCACCTTTTTTTTGGTCTCCTCCAGGCTGCTGGCTGGGACTTGTAGTGCAGCTACCGCCATCTTGGCTGCACACTGTACACAGTGACTGGTGGCAGAAGGGACAGCACGTGGTCCACACAGACCCAAAATAAATTGCCCAAAGTACTAATTTTTGCTGCTGCTGTACCTTGGCTTGCTGAGATCTGTAGTGCAGTCTAGGGAAATCGTTTTTCTGTCATTTCAATACACTACAGTCAAGTGAACAATTGTGTAGTGTACTGTACAGTAGTGTCAGTCTAGGGAATACGTTTTTCTGTCATTTCTATACACTACAGTCCAGTGAACAATTATGTAGTGTACTGTACAGTAGCATCAGTCTAGGGAATACATTTTTCTGTCATTTCTATACACTACAGTCCAGTGAACAATTATGTAGTGTACTGTACAGTAGCGTCAGTCTAGGGAATACGTTTTTCTGTCATTTCTATACACTACAGTCCAGTGAACAATTATGTAGTGTACTGTACAGTAGCGTCAGTCTAGGGAATACGTTTTTCTGTCATTTCTATACACTACAGTCCAGTGAACAATTATGTAGTGTACTGTACAGTAGCGTCAGTCTAGGGAATACGTTTTTCTGTCATTTCTATACACTACAGTCCAGTGAACAATTATGTAGTGTACTGTACAGTAGCGTCAGTCTAGGGAATACGTTTTTCTCTCATTTCTATACACTACAGTCCAGTGAACAATTATGTAGTGTGCTGTACAGTAGCGTCACTCTAGGGAATACGTTTTTCTGTCATTTATATACACTACAGTCCAGTGAACAATTATGTAGTGTGCTGTACAGTAATGTCAGTCTAGGGAATACGTTTTTTTATATATCCTACAGTGTCGTGAAAAATTGAGTGGTTTGCGGTGCAATAGCCGCCGTCTAAAGACTACGTTTTTCCTCTCAGTCATATATACTACAGTGCAGTGAAAAATTGAGTGGTTTGCGGTGCAATAGCCGCCGTCTAAAGACTATGTTTTTCCTCTCAGTCATATATACTACAGTGCAGTGAAAAATTGAGTGGTTTGCGGTGCAATAGCCGCCGTCTAAAGACTACGTTTTTCCTCTCAGTCATATATACTACAGTGCAGTGTGAAATTGTGTCGTGTGCTGCACACTAGCCGGAGTGTAGAAAATATAAGTTTTTCCTCTCAGATATATATTATACAGTGCAGTGAAAAATTCTGTCGTGTGCTGCACACTAGCCGGAGTGTAGAAAATATACGTTTTTCCTCTCAGTTATATATCATACATTGCAGTGAAAAATTGAGTGGTTTGTGGTACAATAGCCACCGTCTAAAGACTACGTTTTTTCTCTCAGTTATATATCATACAGTGCAGTGAACATACAAAATGTTGAACCCAAGGGCTAAGGGTCGAGGGCATGGACGTGGGCGTTCAAGTAGTGTAGGGGGCAGAGGCCGTGGTCCTGGGCAGGTTGACACAGTACATGTTGATGAGGGAGCAGTGGAACGCCGCAGAGTTTCGCTCCCTAGCTTCATCTTGCAACATACTGGTTCACGTGGTACACCACTATTGAAACCACAACAGTGCGAACAGGTGATGACGTGAATAGCAGACAATGCGTCCAGTAATTTATCCACCAGCCAGTCTTCCACGCAGTCCACCCACGCAAGCCAAGGGAGTAGACCTCTGGCTCCTCCAGCTCAACCTCCTTCCCCCCAGCCTGCCCCCCCCCCACGGAAAGTATGGATTCAGATCAGGCATACTCACAGGAACTCTTTTCAGGACCCTACCCAGAGACACAAACCACTGCTCAACAGCAACCTGAGCAGTTGCTCTGTCCCGATGCCCAAAATTTAGAACTTTCACAGTCTGTGGGTGATGAGAGTGTGGACTTAGTGCAAGTAGTGTGTGAAGAGGTGTCGGATGATGATGATGATGAGACACGGTTGTCAGACAGTGACGTTATTGTCAGGGCAGTAAGTCCGAGGGGGGAGCAGAGTGAGGAATTGGAGGAAGAGCTGGTGGATGATGAGGTGACTGACCCGAGCTGGGTTGGTAATCCAACTCAAGATGGTGCTTCTGAGGGGGAGGCAAGTGCAGCGCCAGAACAGGTTGGAAGAGGCAGTGGGGTGGCCAGAGGGAGAAGCAGGGCCAGAGCACGTAGATCAGCAACTGTTTCACGGATTCAAGCTCCCATGCCGAGGCCTAGATGTTCGCAAGTCTGGAGGTTTTTTAAAGAAAGTGAGGATGACCGCCGGACTGTGGTGTTCAACCTGTGCCACACCAGGATGAGCAGGGGAGCCACCACTACCAGCCTAACCACTACCAGCATGCGCAGGCATATGAGTGCTAAACACCCGACTCAGTGGAACCAAGGCCGTTCACCTCCTGCTGGTCACACCACTGCCCCTTCCCCTGTGTCACATGCTGGCTCGGCGAGTCAACCCCCCGCCCAGGACCCCGGCATGAGCACCTCCCACCCTACAACCACCCCTTCACCTCCACGATCCTCCACAACCTCCACCAATGTGTCCCAGCCCAGCGTTCAGCTGTCTTTGCAGCAGACATTTGAGCGCAAGTGCAAATACAATTCCAGCCACCCACATGCACAAGCCCTAAACGTCCACATCTCCAAATTGTTGAGCCTGGAGATGCTACCCTATAGACTGGTAGAGACTGAGGCTTTCCGCAACCTGATGGCAGTGGCTGTCCCTCGGTACTTGGTCCCCAGCCGCCACTATTTTTCCCGATGTGCCGTCCCAGCCCTACACTAGCATGTGTCAGAGAATATCATCCGTGCCCTGAACAACGCGGTTAGTGATAAGGTCCACCTAACCACGGACACGTGGACAAGTGCTGCCGGGCAGGGACACTATATCTCACTGACGGCACATTGGGTTAACTTGGTGGAGGCTGGAACCGAGTCTAACCCTGGGGCCGCTCATGTACTGCCCACACCGAGGATTGCGGGGCCTACCTCGGTCACGATTTCTCAGATGTGCTATGCCTCTTCCTCCAACCCCTCCTCCTCCTCCTCCGAATTACCATCCGTGGGCATGGCGCCTTCAGTCGGTAGCTCTAGGCGCAGCAGCAGTGCAGTGGGTAAGCGCCAGCAGGCGGTGCTCAAACTGCTGAGCTTAGGTGACAAAAGGCACACCACCCAAGAGCTGCTACAGGGCATCATGGCGCAGACCGATCTGTGGCTGGTACCGCTGAACCTCAAGCCAGGCATGGTTGTGTGTGACAACGGGCGTAACCTGGTGGCGGCTCTGCAACTCGGCAGACTGACACATGTGCCATGCCTGGCCCACGTGTTCAATCTCATAGTTCAGTGGTTCCTCAAGACATACCCCAATTTGTCAGATTTGCTCACCAAGGTGCGCCGCATCTGTGCGCATTTCTGCAAATCAACCACAGATGCTGCCACTCTCAGGGCAGCACTGCGGCGCCTACAACTGCCAGCTCACCGACTGTTGTGCGACTTGCCCACGAGATGGAATTCGACATTAAACATGTTATCCAGAGTTTACCAGCAGCGCAGAGCGACTGTGTAGACTGCCAGATGTCAACTTCCACCAGAACTGGTAGTCAGGTCAGTCAGCTTCCTCAAGTCTACAATGAGGAGTGGACGTGGATGTCTGATATCTGTCAGGTGTTGAGCAACTTTGAGGAGTCAACACAGATGGTCAGTGGCGATGCCGCCATTATCAGCCTCACCATCCATGCTTTGCCTGTTGAAAAACTCACTGCTCAGCATGAAGTCAGAAGCTTTGCGCTTGTCACAGGAGATGGGGGAAGAAGATACGTCGCTTGATAGCCAGAGCACCCTCCGGTCTGTTTCTCAGTGCGTATTGGAGGAGGGGGATGAGGATGAGGAGGAAGAGGAGGAGAATGTTGGCGAGACAGAAGAGGGTACCAATGCTCAGTCCTTTTTAACTCTTGAGCGTGTATGGGCTGAAGAGGAGGAGGAGGAGGAGGAAATGGAGAGTCAGGCCAGTGAGGAGAGGGAATTCTTGCGTGTTGGGACTCTGGCGCATATGGCAGACTTCATGTTAGGCTGCCTATCCCGTGACCCTCGCGTTTGAAAAAATGCTTCTAACACCGATTACTGGGTGTTCACTCTCCTGGACCCACGGTACAAGCAGAACCTTTCCACTCTCATCCCTGTAGAGGAAAGGAGTATGAGAGTGAATCAATATCAACAGGCCCTGGTGCACAAGCTGAAACAATCCTTCCCATCTGACGCCGCTAGCAGCAAGGGCGTGGTTCTGTGGGCCAAGTAGCGGGGGAGAGGAGGTGAGCAGGCAGCTTGTCCAGCACTGGCAGGGGAACGCTCTCCAAGGCCTTTGCCAATTTTATGTCACCCCAGCAAGACACTGTCACCTGTCCCCAGTCTAGGCAGAGTAGGGGGTAGCTGTACAGAAAGATGGTGAGGGAGTACCTAGCTGACCATACCAACGTCCTGCGTGATCACTCTGCTCCATACAACTACTGGGTTTCAAAGCTGGACACGTGGCCTGAACTGGCGCTGTACGCCTTGGAGGTGCTGGCCTGCCCTGCCGCTAGCGTGTTGTCAGAGCGGGTATTCAGTGCAGCTGGTGGCATCATCACCGATAAGCGTACACGCCTGTCAACTGACAGCACTGACAGGCTGATGCTTATGAAAATGAACAAAGCCTGGATTTCACCGGAATTCAAACCTCCTCCGGGGGAAAGCAGCTAAAGAATAATTTTCCTTATGTATCCGATTCCTCTTCTCTACTCCTCCTCCTCCTTCTCTTCATTGCCAAACGCTGACCCAAAAGGGAATTTTTTAGAGGGCCAACTGGCACTGTTTTAAGACAATGTTTCCGGAGGGCCACCTACAGGCCCCCTCTCCAAACAATTTTTCCGGAGCGTCAACTACAGACACTCTAAAACAATTTTTCAGGATCGTCAACCACAGAAACTAAAATAAATTTTTTAGGAGGGTTGACTTCAGACACTCATAGTAACATAGTTTGTAAGGCCGAAAAAAGACATCTGTCCATCCAGTTCAGCCCGCTCTCCCACAAGTTGATCCAGAGGAAGGCAAAAAAAACCCCTGTGAGGTAGAAGCCAACCCCCCCCCACCCTAGGGGGAAAAATTCCTTCCCCACTCCAATCAGGCAACCAGAATAACTCCCTGGATCAACGACCCCTCTCCAGCAACTATAACCTGTAAAAGTTACCCCTCTTGATCAACGACCCCTCTCTAGTAACTATAACCTGTAATATTATTACCCTCCAGAAATACATCCAGGCCCTTCTTGAACTCTTTTAGTGAACTTACCATCACCACCTCCTCAGGCAGAGAGTTCCACAGTCTCACTGCTCTTACCGTAAAAAATAAAATTTTTGGGAGGCTCACCTACAGCCATTTTACTGCAATCTCAGTCGGACAAAGGCATTGGTGGTGTCACCGCCATGCTGTGTCAGGCTAAATTTTTGGGTGGTTCACCTGCTACCTCATTCTAACTCGATCACTCTGTTGTCACCGCCGCCATACAGGGTCACACTAAATTTTTATGTGCTTCACCTGCTCCCGCAGTATAACTCGGTCACTCTGTAGTCACAGCCATACAGGGCCACAATAAATTTTTATGTGCTTCGCCTGCTCCTGCAGTGTAACTCGGTCACTCTGTAGTCACAGCCACACAGGGCCACGATAAATTTTAATGTGCTTCGCCTGCTCCCGCAGTGTAACTCGGTCACTCTGTAGTCACAGCCACACAGGGCCACGATAAATTTTTATGTGCTTCGCCTGCTCCTGCAGTGTAACTCGGTCACTCTGTAGTCACAGCCATACAGGGCCACGCTAAATTTTAATGTGCTTCGCCTGCTCCCGCAGTGTAACTCGGTCACTCTGTAGTCACAGCCATACAGGGCCACGATAAATTTTAATGTACTTCGCCTGCTCCCGCAGTGTAACTCGGTCACTCTGTAGTCACAGCCACACAGGGCCACGATAAATTTTAATGTGCTTCGCCTGCTCCCGCAGTGTAACTCGGTCACTCTGTAGTCAGAGCCACACAGGGCCACAATAAATTTTTATGTGCTTCGCCTGCTCCTGCAGTGTAACTCGGTCACTCTGTAGTCACAGCCATACAGGGCCACGCTAAATTTTAATGTGCTTCGCCTGCTCCCGCAGTGTAACTCGATCACTCTGTTGTCACCGCCGCCATACAGGGTCACACTAAATTTTTATGTGCTTCACCTGCTCCCGCAGTGTAACTCGGTCACTCTGTAGTCACAGCCATACAGGGCCACGATAAATTTTTATGTGCTTCGCCTGCTCCCACAGTGTAACTCGGTCACTCTGTAGTCACAGCCACACAGGGCCACGATAAATTTTAATGTGCTTCGCCTGCTCCCGCAGTGTAACTCGGTCACTCTGTAGTCACAGCCATACAGGGCCACGCTAAATTTTAATGTGCTTCGCCTGCTCCCGCAGTGTAACTCGGTCACTCTGTAGTCACAGCCATACAGGGCCACGATAAATTTTAATGTGCTTCGCCTGCTCCCGCAGTGTAACTCGGTCACTCTGTAGTCACAGCCACACAGGGCCACGATAAATTTTAATGTGCTTCGCCTGCTCCCGCAGTGTAACTCGGTCACTCTGTAGTCAGAGCCACACAGGGCCACAATAAATTTTTATGTGCTTCGCCTGCTCCTGCAGTGTAACTCGGTCACTCTGTAGTCACAGCCATACAGGGCCACGCTAAATTTTAATGTGCTTCGCCTGCTCCCGCAGTGTAACTCGATCACTCTGTTGTCACCGCCGCCATACAGGGTCACACTAAATTTTTATGTGCTTCACCTGCTCCCGCAGTGTAACTCGGTCACTCTGTAGTCACAGCCATACAGGGCCACGATAAATTTTTATGTGCTTCGCCTGCTCCCACAGTGTAACTCGGTCACTCTGTAGTCACAGCCACACAGGGCCACGATAAATTTTAATGTGCTTCGCCTGCTCCCGCAGTGTAACTCGGTCACTCTGTAGTCACAGCCATACAGGGCCACGCTAAATTTTAATGTGCTTCGCCTGCTCCCGCAGTGTAACTCGGTCACTCTGTAGTCACAGCCATACAGGGCCACGATAAATTTTAATGTGCTTCGCCTGCTCCCGCAGTGTAACTCGGTCACTCTGTAGTCACAGCCACACAGGGCCACGATAAATTTTAATGTGCTTCGCCTGCTCCCGCAGTGTAACTCGGTCACTCTGTAGTCACAGCCACACAGGGCCACAATAAATTTTTATGTGCTTCGCCTGCTCCTGCAGTGTAACTCGGTCACTCTGTAGTCACAGCCATACAGGGCCACGCTAAATTTTAATGTGCTTCGCCTGCTCCCGCAGTGTAACTCGGTCACTCTGTAGTCACAGCCATACAGGGCCACGATAAATTTTTTTGGTCTGGGTGAGCACAATTGTCTTGAGGGTCACCACCAGGCTGTTGCCCGAGAATTTGGGGTAATGGTGGGATTAGGCAGCCTCAGAGGCATCCATATATGCTGCCCCTGCTGTTTCCTGTCCATTTCCTTGGTGTTTCCATCATTTTCTGAGGTTTCCAGGTTTTCACCCAGCCTTCCCTAGGCAGAGCCTTGGTCCCCTGCAAAAAATGCTCGAGTCTCCCATTGACTTCAATGGGGTTCGTTATTCGAATCGAGCACCCGAGCATTGGGAAAAATTCGACTCGAATAATGAGCACCCGAGCATTTTAGTGCTCGCTCATCTCTAGTCACTTTCTTAATGCACCCTGCTAGTCTTATAGTCCCGTACGTTCCAGTATGGAACTCAAGCAAACACTTGATGAGTAATATGGGCCTACATTCTTTTCCTGTTTCTTGCATTCCACCTTGGCAAATGACACCGCCCTGCATCATTTCAACTCACACCGGTCGTACTTTCCGGCGTACTGAGGTTGGCAAGACCTAGTCAAGTAGGTGTCTTGTAGTGTGTTCTGTTTACTGTTGCTTACTATTTGTACCCCTGACAAAGAGGAGAGCTACACTCCCAGAAACACGATGAGTATTTAAAGTTGATCCACCAGTGGAGAAGTATGTTTCTTGTATCCAGCAGCTGCTTGTGGGAATTAGTGATGAGCAAAGTTTTCAAAAATTTGATTTGGCTGCTTCACCAAACTTTGACAGTAAATGTAATTTGTTACGAACTACTCGCATTCCATTGTATGGAGCAGGGGCAATGATAGGGAACGGCGATTGCGCTGCTCCCTGTCATTTAACCCCTCAGATGCCTTGTTCAATGCTGATCGTGGCATCTGAAAGTCACATTCTTCAGCATATCACGAGGTTAATCGGGGATTAAAACAAAAAAATACACTCACCTCATCCAAGAGACCGTCACAACCATATTGTTTGAAGAAAAGGCGCCAATTCTCGTACATATTGATGTGATTACATCACCACATCATCATGCTGGACGAGAATTGGCACATTTTCTTCAATGAAGATGGCCACAAAGGTCTCTTCACAATCAAATGGGTGAGGTGAGTGTATTTTTTACCACCATTTCAGAAAAAATTGATTCATTGTCACAAAGAGGCAGGAAATTCGGATTCGTGGCAAATCAAATCTTTACAGATGACTCTGGTATGGGAGGTGAGGTACACAGGTTATGTGCTTCCCCCGATGTTCCCCTTCCTTAGTGGAGTAAGTAGACATCTACATCTACATTACATTTATCTGGGTGATGGTTTAGCGCCTTCCTTTGGTTTATAATTTATTTTTGTTTTTTGTATGTGAGACAGATATGTTTCATTAGTCCCTATGCTTGAAGCGATGATCTTTTTCATATTTCATTTTATACCTGCATTGTGTTATGGCTTTTCGTGATAGCTTGTTTAAATCCAGACATATGAAACAGACATGCTGCAATAGCAATAATTTCAATATGTTTTGGGTAGAGCATGTAGCATACAGATGAGATAAAGTAGAGATGTCCTGCAGATTACTTAGGCATTAAGTGTCTGGATTGATAGGCAATCCATGCTGAAAATTCATTTACAAATGCTACATTACACAGGACAACGAGCTATCAAATAGGGCAATAAATGGCAAGATTTAGTAAATGTAGTTTTTAGGTTCCTCAATATAGCCATGAATCATCAACTTTCCTAATGTTTCATTATGCACAAGCTTCCAATATTAGGTTTCCATGGAAACAGTTCTTCAATGATTCTTAAGCAAGCGTGTTTATGAATTGGATAGAAATGAGGATCGTCATTTGTTTAGGCCTTAAGCTGACAACAGTAACCATTATTACTTTACTGCTTATTATACATTTACTATCATCTTTCAAAAGCAATTGTCTTACCAATGTAATATGATTGCCTGTTTTTGTTGCTATGCTTTTCCACACCTAGGGCAAAGATTCTGTTTTGCACCCCCCTCCCGCCCCTTTGAAATATAATTCCATTCTCAACCGTCCAATTTTTGTAACATAATCTTTTTATTTATCTTTTAATCTTTCTGCAAAAAAAAAGAGCTTTCAAACAGGCCGTCACCCCAAAACAGCTGTCTGCAGATGAGTGACTGACTTGGCTATAAACCTGTTATGTCTCACAGACTGTATAAAAAGCGTTCACTTATCTGATGGCTGCCTCCCAACAGGTGGCGCCAGAGGAACAGCTTTCTTTTCTATTTTGGAGAGCTAATTTGCTTTTCCCAGAAGTACATTGCATAACCTGTCGGACTTCTTACACCTACTAGGCTCACTCTATACAGAGAAATAGTACATCCCCCTAGATTAAAGTTGAGCGAATCTATTCGCCGCTTCGTAAATTCGATACGAATCTTGGAAATTTTTCCGCTGCGAAGCAAATACGGATTTTTTGAGATTCACTTTGTTAGATTCGAAAATGTTCTTAAAGCTTTCTACGCATTCGCTACATACTTGTCCGATAAATTGTACACTAATGTTACGTATAAGTTACTTTATATGCTGATACGTACAAATTCAGTTAATTAGCTAACTTTTACTGTTCGTTATTCGTGCGGCATAAAGCCAAGGAAGAAAGCGGTCACCTGACCTAGTGTGAAGGGCTTTCTCTGATTTGCTCAGGCTCGGTAAGCCAGTGACGCATCAGTTGTGCTGCGACTGCTGAGATGAGCAGAAGCACTGTCTGTGAAGTTCTGAGAGACAGAGAACTGTTAAAATTGGGGTGTAATTGTTCTGCGAATCCATATTAAACATATCAGGGATACTGCAGGGCCAGTGCAGGGCTAGTAATTAATCAGGCAGGTAGAGAGACAGGGAGAGAGATAGGGAGAGAGACAAAGACCAGCTGCAGGGCCACAGTCAAGTGAAAAATGTCTGGCATGGAAGAGCAAAAGGGTTCCAGCCAGACCTCGAGCTCCAAAAAAAAGGAGAAGGTGGCACAGGGCAGCACTGCCAAAGGACATGTAGCTGGAGCTTCTACTTGTAGAATTCGCAATAGTTGGCCACTGTTCCACCAGGCTAACCCACCAAGTCGCAAAATTGTAGTGGAGGAGAAAATGGATGAGATAGTGGAGTGGATGGCACACGCATCTCAATCACAGCCAAATGATCTGCTGTCATCTGCTGATACAGTATCATGTAGCCAAGGGTCAGACTCAGAGCTTTCCTTCTGCTCCACCATTCCGCTGCTCCAGCAAAGCCCGTCATTGTCGTACGCAATTTATACGATCATGCGTACGTGTTCACATGAGTTGCGTACCTTTAACAACTGTACGTTCGTTATTAGTGCATGAATGTTCGCAAAACACAACATAATAACGTATGATTTGTACGCGGCTTTGCCGAATAGATCCGTATGAGGTACGAATCTTTTGAAAAGTTCAACGAATATTCGGCAAAGCGAATTTTGGATGATTCGCTCATCTCTACCCTAGATCTATTGGTTTAAGCTATCAGATCATGCAGCAGCTGCCCTGCACAATTGCAAGTACCCCTCGGTCCTGACTACGCCAGGGCACACAGTCCATTTGCCCTCCCAGCTACGCTCCCTACTATAGGACAAAAGCTAGACAACTCTTCCTACAGCTATCTCTCCTGATCCTCCCACATGTATGGATGCTCAGCTCAGCCAACCACGCATATGTAGTGAATGGGGAGAATTGAGAAAGCCGCTGCTAGACACCTCTGTCAGTGGATTATCTCATGAGAATAAAAGGATCAGGAAGCTGAAATCCAGCTAAAGACGATCTACCAGCTTTCCCAACATGTCTGTTTAAGCCAATACTTGTATTATCCATAATATAACAATGCTGGAGCATTTCTCTTGTGCCATTTTCCTATGTTAACTCTTGTGGGAAATAAATGACTAAATCTACAACTGTGCATTACCATTGTCTTTGTCAATTGAGGGTGTGCCTACACACTGGGTGCACTAGTTACAGAGTGGTGGACACGCCCAGTAGCATAGCTATAGGAGTCGCTGCAGTCATAGCTGCAACGAGACCACTAAGCCCATGGGTCCCACAAGCCTACCCTTACCACACTGACACTTAAGGGTACGATCATAGCTGTATCCATGGGTCACAGACATGTGGCATCAGGGGTGCACCACCAATGAGGCCAGGTGAGGCGATCGCCTCAGGCAGCACCAGGTAGGGGGAAAGATAGGGGCAGTCGAAGGGCCATGGACAGAAGGGAAGGGGTTAGGTTAAGAAATTGGCATTGGGGAGAGGGGGGCGCTGTTTCAGTTTTCACCTCATGCAGCAGAAAGGTTATGTGCACCCCTGTGTGGCATAACAGGTGAGCTGTGAAGAAAGGCGATGCAAATTAGAAGTTGATGGGTTATGGGGATTGGGGTGCCAACAGATTCTGTCAGTGTGCTATCTGCATCTTTATGTCCATTCCTATACTTTGCCAAAAAATGTAGACCGTGGACCCATTGAATTCAATGGGTCTGCAAAATATGTAGATGCCACGTGGACCGCATATCTATTTGGCAGATCCATGGTTTGCGGACCACAAAATACATATGGTCATGTGAGGTAAGCCTTTGGTGAACCTACAGTAGCACTGCATTGCATTTCTAACAATCCCCGACAGTACAGCTGAATTATTGCCTTCATCAGCTAGAACAATATGTTGTTCATAATTTCATTGTCTATTATATTAGTTAAAATGACTCCAAAGGTCAAACATCAATTTAAATATGTCTGAGACACTTGAATGAGGCAAGCATAATAAAGTGCTGCTGTTCTCACCTTCAGCTAGTGAAATAAGAAATGATCCAAACAATTAAAAAGCAATAAAAACAGGATGTATACTATACTTTATATTGAGCTACAAATGACACAGAGTCTGATATTTGCAAGTAAACTGGCAATAAAATGGTTAAAAACCATAAAAGCAATAAAGGAAAAAGAGACAAACCCTGGAACGTATTCTGCTTGCATCAGTGAACATCAGACATCATGGAATCATGGAACAGGAGCACCTGGCCACGTTGCTAAGATTCTCCTGAGCAGTGTCGGGGGGGGGATTTACTGTGTTCAAAACTGAGATGATATTTAACTACAGGTTTGGTAGCAGATCAAAGTGGCATGAATGCATCATGGAATCATATAATGATATTGGATACATTTCTGCTCGGCATAAAAAAGAATTAGAAGAAACACGAGTGGATTAAATAAAGCACAACACTGTAGCATCCTAAACTACAATTTATTAAAAGCCTAGAGGATTAGGACTTTACGGCTACTAGGTCACTGTTGTCTCCTCAGTTTCCACAGCAAAAATCTACTACGGCAGGAATAAAGGGTGCCTTATCTCACACTGCTGGAAATGATCATGTGAAAATCAAAGCCAGAGATAGTGCTGTCAATTAAAAACTCCAAAGCGAGAGGAGAAGCTATATTATTTTATGTATTAGTTTACATAATCAGCCAATCAGCCTCTTAATTTGAGAAGCCTTGGAGCGTTAACTGGCAAGATAAAAGTTGCACTAAACAAGCCAGTGGGCAATGGGTACTGATTTTCATCACCTTCTTCAAATGAGTGACTCAAAGTATCCTTCTCTTAGGTCACTACATCATTCCGCCAAGTCCACCTCTGTCGGGAAAGGCAAAGCTGGACAAAACTCTAAGATGTTTATTTGGACCAGTGGCCGGACCTCCTCATCATACAGACCAGATGAAAGAAGGTAAGACTCCCTTAACTTCCTTTATTGCCATCCAAGATACTCTTCGTAATGTTTAGCTCATTAACATAATAGTAGTTGAAACTGGGTTAATTCATCAAGTATATACAAGTTATGCAGCCTGTACCTATGTGTACAATACAAAACTATGCAAAACTAAGTTAAATGTGTAAGAGAATACAATAGAAATTTACAGAAAAATGACAAATTAGGGGTTGTCTCATGACATTAGTGATCCTGCCATCAGTTTTGATCCCCCTAAACAGCCCTAAATAGTTGCCTGCTAATCATGTTAAAAAAAACCCCAAGGATCTATGAGAACTTTCACATGCTCACACACCACATGTAAAAGAAGGCAACTTTCACACACTTCTGTCCGTGATGACATTCATGACAAGATAGTTAGTGGGTCACCCATGAAGATGTTTGTGAAGAATCCGTGTCTGGTCTTTTTTTGCTCTCCATATGTCATCCATATCCACAGACACTGCTAGGTTGAAAATGAATTTTCAGAGCATCTCCTACAAATGGTCAGTGAAAACCATGGACGAAACACAGATGGCATCAGTGTTATGGTCATGGTTTTCACAGACCCCTGGATTTTAACGTACATGTGGGATTCGTAATCACAGACAAAATAGAGCATGCTTCCATTGTGTCGCCACAGCTCACATTCCATGGAAAACCACTGAATGTGTGAATATATACGCATTAAAGGGAACCTGTCATGTTGAACATGGTACCTGAGATGCAGGCAGCATGTTGTAGAGCAGGAGGAACAGAGCAGATTGATATACATTTTATGGGAAAAGATTCAGTAAAACATGTAATTTATACATTTATATTCCTGCTCATTCTGGTCTTTGAAGTCAAGCAGGTGCTCCTATCAGTGATTGGCAGCTTCCCCTCCATGACTGAGCATACAGGGAGCTGTCAATCACTGATAGGACCACCTGCTTGACTTCCAAGCCCAGGAGTAGGAATTTAAATTAATGAAATAGAAATTTTACAGAAGTTTTTCCAATAAAACTGTATATCAATCTGCTCAGCTCCTCCTGCTCTATAACATGCTGTCGGCAGCTAAGGCACCATGTTCCAGGTGACAGGTTCTCTAAGTCAATGGGTATGTGTGCTATCCATGGAGACCATGAACAGCACACATCCATTGGTTGTTCCTTCAAGTGGGAAGTGTCTTTAGTTATCATTGGAGCCCCTTCATATCACCTCCTCTTCACTCTTGATGGATGTCTACTGTAATGTCTTTTCCATAAGACATCAGTCAAGAGGGGAAGATTTTGGAAGGGGTTGCCAATGAACTCAGGAGACTTCACAAATGAAGGAAGTCCTAGGAGACACTTGTTGATTCATTTGTATATAGCCCATAACTGAATAAAAGTTTTTTGTGGTGCCCCTGTTGTGACCTCTGAAGGAATCAGTTTAGCTCATTTAAGGGGTCTTATGGCTTTTTACTGATGGATTGGGGAGAAGTTGGGGAGATGGGGGGTCACTGCATTTAGACCCCAACCTAGCATTATTCTATCAATGTTTTTAGTCACAGTACTCCATAAGCAACAATATAAAGTAATCAAGTAAATTGTGTGAAATTTTTTTTTACACATGGGAAATGTTTTTGTTTGACTTTTTTGGTACTTCTGCATTGATGTATTTAAAGATAGCATTTAGTTTTCATGAAATTGCATTTATGTGGCAATATTATGTAGCAATATAACCTGTACCAATTACTTATAGTTGTATTTTTCCTTCCATGTGCTCTTATTATGCCACACAATTCTCTGCTGAAGTATACTGTATCACCTACCACTTTTTTTTCCTATCCATATTAAACACATTAGAGAAGATTTATCAATGGTATTAAAAAGGCGCAAGTTTTGGTGCACATCATATTTATGCCATAATTTCCCACTATTGTGCTTCTTGTGACTTTTCTGTACTGCCTATAAAAGGGGTGGGGTTTATCTGGAGGGGGTGGAGCCTTCCACTTTTACTATACTAAATTAAACTGAAGTAAATTATAGCAGCTGGCGTAGATTTCAGTTTCTGGTGCATGGAGGGCCAGAGATGCATCTAACATATTAAGAGGCATCAGTAAGCCATTAAACATATCAGTACAATATGTGATACTTTAATTGAGTCACTACAGTTGGCCTTTTTCTGATCACAGTAAAATGGTCAAGTGAGGCTGTTCGCTGTGCCAAAAGTTCAAACAAAGGAGGACATTAAGAGCCAGGACAAGTAGAATATATGAAGTGACTTCTAAAAATTTTATCCAGAAAACCTTCCAAAAATATACAAAAATATAAAAAAAAATAAAAGATTATATTCATACTGTATATAGGCTATTAAATTTAGTTTAAAGAGATAATAACGCATGTGTTCCCATGTGTCCGTCTCTTACCTGTTTCTTTTCTCTAAATATCACCAGATTTTGGTGACACGCGTTATTATTTGAGTTTATGGGGATCTATGTGTCCCTTAGGGCCTGTTCACACAACCGTGTGAACGGGTTCGCATCTATTCCACAATTTTGCGGAATAGATTCGGCCCCGTTCACTTCAATGGCCAGTGTGTGATCTTGCCGAGCTGCGGCTCCTCAAGAAAAAATAGAACATATCCTATTCTTGTCTGCAATAGTGGAAAAGAATAGGCATTTTGAACGGGGTGCCGGGCCGTGTGTTCCGCAATTTGCAGATCCGCAATACCACGGCAGTCTGAACGGCCCCTTATAAAGGCTCCAGAACTAACCGTGAGATTAATTGTATTGACTATTCCACAGAGGGTCTTCATGAGAGGGCCAAAAGCTCCCATCACAGTTATTAATAAGACAGCTCCCATTATAATGAAGATGATGAAAGTTCAACCTTCCTGACCACATACTTACAGCCTCTTAATTTATTAATGAGAATATAGAAGGGGGTTTAATTTGCTTAACATCCCAGCAGGCAGAGATTCATAGCATACCATAGAGGACGAGAAGGTAGGGTGAAGTTTTAAATTCAAGATGGCGTCTGAACACAGACATACAAGTGTCTTAACTGCAGGGGGTGAGAACATGCTGGGATACTACTTATTATTGTGTTTATTGCAAAAATGACTTTACTATGTATATGACTTCCGGAAACAAAATAGCTTGCTGTGATATGCTGATATGTGATAATCCACTGGTAGCAGGTTATGGGTCCAAATGTAGTAGAACAACAATTTCAGAAGAAGAAATGTTGCCCGCCAGCAGTAATCCTATCAAATTCACAGTGCCAATCCTGTGAAAAATTCTGGAAATTCAAGGTGAAGATGCCCCTAATAAAAGAAAGTGCTCAGAAATATACACAGGATCCACTGCCAGAGGATTGGATAGAGAAGGATCAGAAAATACAAAGCACTTTCTCCCTCAGGAGATCAGACTGTGCTTATACGTAAATGTGAAAATGAAAGAAAATGTGGGAGGGGCTACAGGAAGTGCATGAAAGAACAAATCTCAGCAAAAATCCCTAAAAAAAAGGGCCAAAATATGCGGAAATATCCTAGAAATTGCAGAGTGCCTGCAGGGCATAGGAGAAGAAAGTAAAAGATTTCAATGTCACTGCACTGTCATTTAGAGTTCTTCTATAAAGCTGTGACATGCTTGTGACTGGCAATGATGGGCGACCATATGAAGAGCTCATGTTAAAGGCAAGCTTGTGGATTACAAGTTAAAAACAGAGAGAGTGTAGGCAGTGGTGTTATGTCCGAAAGATTTCACTGAAAATGAACTTCAAAAGCTTCATGCACACAAATATAATTAATAATGTATTTTTTGTAATATACATACATCCTTATTTTTTTGCAGATTAAATTGGCCCTTGCACAAATAATAGAACATGTCCTATTCTTGTCTGTAAAAAATAGCCCTTTGTATTGATGGAAATGAGAAAAATATAGAAAGCAATTAAAAGGTATCCGTATTTTGCAGATCAGTTGTTTGCAGACTGACACATCTTATGTATGAAGTCTTAGGAAAACACATTAATGTTTTGTCCGCAAGAATCCAAGTTACTTAGAACTTTATTACTTTACTACTGATGACCTATCTTTTGGATAGCTCATCAGTATCTGATCTGTGGGGGTCTGACACTTGGTACCCCCGCATATAAGCTTTTGTAGAAGGCACTGGTATTTGCAGTAGCGCCGCTGCATTCTCTCTGCTTACCAAGCACAGTGCCGTACATTGTATTGACCAGCCGCTGTGCTTGGTATTGTAGTTCAGCTCCATTCACTTCAATGGGGCTGAGCTGCGCCTAGACCATGTGATGAATGAACATGAAGTCACATGGCTTAGGCAAAGCTATGAGAAGGCCGTGTTAATACTACAAGTGCCGGTGCTTTCTCAAACAGCTGATTGCAGGGGTCCCGGGTGTCGGACTGCCACCGATCAGATACTGATGACCTATCCAGAGGATAGTAAAGTCTTGGAAAACCCCTTTAAGGCAGACTACAGAGTTTGAAAAGCTAGAATGAATCAGCTAAAAAAGCAAAATAATCATCAAAGACCAAAAGTACAATAAATGAAGAAGACAACACCATGCTTTGAAGCTGCATTTAACATTTAATAGAAGTTCAGGCATAGCAGTAAAGCAGGTATGTGACTCAGATCAACAGGTCATATGGGTAATGGGGTAATGACAAAAGCTTCTTCTATAAATCAGAAAAGGTTTTCTTAGCCACTGGTCAGTATATAATATAGGAGATGGTTACCTCCAGAAAGATACCAGTAAAGCATGTGCCCTATGTTCCTAATCTTGAAAGCAAGTTGTCTGTGAAGAAACAAAACCGGAGAATGTAGCTATATTGAAGGATGACAATTGCGTCACAAAAGAGGGCCACAGTCTAGCAGAAGAAAAAATCAATCATCTAAAACACAAATAAGCTGTTTGTACTGCCAAACAAGAATAAGAAATGTATCCATGGGTGGCACAGACTCAGAAGCAATAAGGAAGCTAGTTCAAGAATAACTTGATAATGGTATTACAATTGACCTGTGCAGTCAGATGATAAAATGTACTAGCCGTCTTAAAGGTGTTATCCCATAAAAAGTAATACTATGCAATGAATATGGAATTTCAAATTACGTATTATTGCAATATATGTGCAACAAAAGTACTGAAAGGTTTTGTATGTACATTACATTATCTTTCCCATACTGTTTATCCTTCTGGTCCACCTTCTTCTGCATTTAGAGGCGGACTAACATTCTTAGTAGCTTCCCTGATCCCTTCCCATCAATGTGGAAAGCTGATCTCGAAGAGAACCAGGTGAAGTGATACAGAGTACAGACACCTTTGAGTAATTCATTCTTAGTTCTAAATTCCTAGAAATATATAATGATCGCCGATGGATGTTTTATCTTCCATTGGTACTTGCACTGCCCAAAGATTGTGCAGTGTAATACCACCCTAACTCAACAAGTGTTTAGTGGTTCAAATTAGGAGTAAGTCCAATTTCTTAGTCCAGCAGAATGAAAGTGTCATTTGCATTAGCATCTACGGTAGAAGGATACTGTATGTCTCTGCAGCTCAGGCCAACAAAGAAGTGATTCGGTAGAACCAACTATTTAAGGATTTGCCAGCAGTGAAAAAAATCTATTAAAGATCCAAGCACATTGATGTCAAAACACAACTTCTCCCGTTTGCAAAAACCAATGTGAACAGAAGTGTAAAAAAAGTATGGCTCTTGGAAAATAGGGAGGAAAAAATGAAAGCAAAAAAATGAAAATATTTTTACAACATACTGTAGATATAGCAAAGCATTGTTGTCTATAGCCAGTCTGTTAGACTATGCTGTAGTCCTCAAAATTAGCTCTCAAGTTCATACTCATATTGCATTGCAGCAGACTATGGGGCACATTTATTAAATCTGGCGTTTTAGACGCCGGTCATAATAAAGGCCCTGCGATGCAGGCCTCTCCATAACTTTGATGCATCCAGCACCAGTCTAAATGTAAGACAGCTTCCAAGCTGTCTTACATTTAGACCATTTTCTTTGCCTTAAATAGGCATAGAAAATGATGAATTAGATGGGCCTACCGGTTCTTCCCCTTCCTCATCCAAGCCATGCCCACAATCTTAGACCTGGCGTGAGCGGGGTGAACTCGTAGATAGGTTAGTTGCACCACCATCTGCACCTGAAATACGCCTAATTTAGGTTGTATTTCAGAATAGTAAATGACCCCCTATATATTGCAAAGAGCATGCTTGTAAAGTGTGTAGAGCCCCTTTAAATTATATTAGTACTGTTTAAAATTTAAAAAAAGCAGTACTCACCTCTTGGGTTCCCCCCTCCACTCCCGTACTGATGCTGCATGTCCCCCTGCAACTCTTTTCTTCCTGCTCCAACATGACTGATCTACCAAGACAAAGCAGTTGAAAGCTTCTTCAGCAAGCAGCGGCCTCAAGGTCTCCTTTTTCTTCGTTTCTTTTGGTTCCAAGTTACTTTCAACAAAGGAGCATGTGACCACTTCAGTCAATCACTGTATGCACCGGTGACCTGCCACAGCCAGTGATTAGCTGCAGAGGTCACATGCTTATGTGCTGAAGCATCATTGCTGGACCTAGAAGCAGAGAGTGGTGGAGGATCAGGCAGCATCAGCACAGGAGCAAAAGGGTGTCTGAGATGAGTACTAATTTTTAAATAATAATATTACCATTTTTAACATAATTTTTTCCTGCAAAAAAATACGTAAGCATTATCCTCCAAAATAATTCCATAGTCTTCCATATATCCATGTTTGTCCCAGCTATAGATTTTTTCTTTTTTTGTAAAATAACCAAACATTCATCAGCTGCTCTGCATTTATCAACATGGCCTACTCTTCTAGCAGAATAAGCTCACATATGTGACAATCAAGCCAATTTGAATATTGTATAATTTAGCAGTAAAAACATGCAATTAATTAATTTCCCTCACATGTATATGTTCATACCTGCAGTGCTCTCCACAGAAATGTCAGCCAACAATAAGGGTTGTGACTATCAAATTTGATTTTCATTGTGTCAGCACGATTGTTAAATGTTGGGTAAAGTCAGGTAACACACTGCACTTCAGAATAGAGTGATTCCTTTATGTCAGTCTTAAATATTATTGCCAGGAATTTCATAACTAGAAAATTGCAACATTTATATTTCTACAAATGGGTAAAACTTCATTTGGTTGGCAAATACAGTACAGACCAAAAGTTTGGACACACCTTCTCATTCAAAGAGTTTTCTGTATTTTCATGACTATGAAAATTGTAGATTCACACTGAAGGCATCAAAACTATGAATTAACACATGTGGAATTATATACTTAACAAAAAAAGTGTGAAACAACTGAAAATATGTCTTCTATTCTGGGTTCTTCAAAGTAGCCACCTTTTGCTTTGATTACTGCTTTGCACACTCTTGGCATTCTCTTGATGAGCTTCAAGAGGTAGTCACCTGAAATGGTTTTCACTTCACAGGTGTGCCCTGTCAGGTTTAATAAGTGGGATTTCTTGCCTTATAAATAGGGTTAGGACCATGAGTTGTGTTGGGCAGAAGTCAGGTGGATACACAGCTGATAGTTCTACTGAATAGACTGTTAGAATTTATATTATGGCAAGAAAAAAGCAGCTAAGTAAAGAAAAATGAGTGGTCATCATTACTTTAAGAAATGAAGGTCAGTCAGTCCGAAAAATTGGGAAAACTTTGAAAGTGTCCCCAAGTGCAGTCGCAAAAACCATCAAGCGCTACAAAGAAACTGGCTCACATGAGGACCGCTCCAGGAAAGGAAGACCAAGAGTCACCTCTGCTGCGGAGGATAAGTTCATCCGAGTCACCAGCCTCAGAAATCGCAGGTTAAAAGCAGCTCAGATTAGAGACCAGGTCAATGCCACACAGAGTTCTAGCAGCAGACACATCTCTACAACAACTGTTAAGAGGAGACTGTGTGCAGCAGGCCTTCATGGTAAAATAGCTGCTAGGAAACCACTACTAAGGACAGGCAACAAGCAGAAGAGACTTGTTTGGGCTAAAGAACACAAGGAATGGACATTAGACCAGTGGAAATCTGTGCTTTGGTCTGATGAGTCCAAATTTGAGATCTTTTGTTCCAACCACCGTGTCTTTGTGCGACGCAGAAAAGGTGAACGGATGGACTCTACATGCCTGGTTCCCACCGTGAAGCATGGAGGAGGAGGTGTGATGGTGTGGGGGGTGCTTTGCTGGTGACACTGTTGGGGATTTATTCAAAATAGAAGGCATACTGAACCAGCATGGCTACCACAGCATTTTGCAGCGGCATGCTATTCCATCCGGTTTGCGTTTAGTTGGACCATCATTTATTTATCAACAGGACAATTACCCCAAATACACCTCCAGGCTGTGTAAGGGCTATTTGACCAAGAAGGAGGGTGATGGGGTGCTACGCCTCCACAGTTACCAGACCTGAACCCAATCGAGATGGTTTGGGGTGAGCTGGACCGCACAGTGAAGGCAAAAGGGCCAACAAGTGCTAAGCATCTATGGGAACTCCTTCAAGACTGTTGGAATACCATTTCACGTGACTACCTCCTGAAGCTCATCAAGAGAATACCAAGAGTGTGCAAAGCAGTAATCAAAGCAAAAGATGGCTACTTTGAAGAACCTAGAATATAAGACATATTTTCAGTTGTTTCACACTTTTTTGTTAAGTATATAATTCCACATGTGTTAATTCATAGTTTTGATGCTTTCAGTGTGAATCTACAATTTTCATAGTCATGAAAATACAGAAAAGTCTTTGAATGAGAAGGTGTGTCCAAACTTTTGGTCTGTACTGTACGTGGTCTAATTTTGGAAAAGTCAAGACCTTGCTTAGTGTCTTGGAATGTCCAGGAATTTTCCAACTGTAAGGCCTCATCTCATGCACACAACCGTATTTTTGGCCCGTGTCCAAATGGCATTTTTTGCTGATCGCATATGAGCCCATTAATTTCTATAGGTCAATGCCATCCATGTGCTGTCTGCATCAGTGTGGCCAGGCCTGTCCTATTCTTGTCCATTTTTTGGACAAGAATAGGCTGTTTTTGCAAAAATTGTGGGATGCACATGGACCACATTTGTATTTTGTGGATCCTCGATTTGCCGACCGCAAAACGGATATAGTTATGTGCAGGAGGCCTAAGGAGGGGCATATCAGACTCCAGAGATGCAGTTTAGGTTTTTGTACACCTGGGAGCACAGTGACCATTATATTTTACATATTCATCATTGTTACTATGCAAGAATTGAGGCTATATTGGGAACTTTGTGGCTGTTTTATTGGCTATGTACTGTAAGTGCCATGACTGTTATTGTGTCAATGTGTTTTGTACTTCTATGAAACTGGTCCTGTAAAAGTACAGTACCCATCACAAGTATTTGCATTTATGGGGTATGTGGGCACTGATCTGTCCATCTTTTATGAGCACTGTGACTATTACTGTTATTGCAGCAAGTTTGCTATTATGGGGCAACTGTGCCTATTATGTAGGCACTGTTGCAGTCACTGTAACAGAGTTACTTTTGTTGACAGTGTTATGAGAGAACTCTAACTGATGGAGTTGTGTGGGTATAATTCATCAATACGGTGGATGTTTAAGGGAACCTGTTACCATGAAAATGCAATGTAAGCTACAGGCAGCATGTTACAGAGCAGGAGATGCTGAGAAGACCGATATATAGTTTTGTGGGAAAAGAAGTCAAAGAGGCGTTTCTATCAGTGATTGACAATCTTCCCTCTATCACTATGCATACATAGATAGCTCTCAATCACTGATAGGACCGCCTCCTTGACTTCAAAACCCAGAATGAGTAGAAATTTAAATGAATAAAATACAGGTTATATTGAATCTTTCCCCCAAAATTATATATCAGTCTGCTTAGGTTCTCTTGCTCTATGACACACTGTGTTCAGGTCTTCTTGCTCTATGACACGCTGCCTGCAGCTCAAACAACATGTTCAACGTGACAGGTTCCCTTTAAGGTAAGGTATTAATGGATTGTCAATAAGCAAATGTTACCCCCATATGTAAAAAAAAAGGTACAAGGACAAAGCCCAACAATTATAGGTTGGTAAATATAAATGATTTTAATGATTTCTAACAGCAGGAACCATCTTCAAAAAACAGACTGAAACTGTCTCTCTGGTTCCAGTGCCAAACTCTCTTCTCCTCCCCTTCTGGTCCTTTCTGGACCTTAAGTGTAGCATGTTGTTTAAACACACATCCCTGATCAATGTCCTCAGCGGTGACATATGTAGGCATGGCACTTTATTGCTGCCACCACTGAGGCCACTTGGTTGGCAGTGATAATGTGCTTGCAGACAGTACGTCACACTTCCAGTCCATCATGGACTAGAACAGGAGGATAAAAATACTTGCCAATGGAATGAGAGTGCTGGTGGTAGAAGAGTGTTTTTTTTTTTACTTCTATAGCCCTGCCGGTCAATATCAAAAAGGTTCCTGTCTCAGAGAGCCCCTTTATCTTCTATAGCTTAAAAAATGCTCAAAAGAAATTGTGTTGAACAGTATGTTCTAGTTAATGATACAGTCACCCGTAACCAGCAAAAACATATGAAAGAGAGGTCTTGCCAAACTGATCTACTGTTTTTTTCATTAAGTAGTAATCAGGAACCTAAACAAGGGGCTGCCAGTGGATGTAATATACTTGAATTTTTGTAAAGCTTTTGACACTGCCCCTTACAATTGGTTATTGTACAAGCTAAGATCCATTGGTTTACACAGTGGCTAAAAGCCTTTAAAGAATAGTCAAACAGGTCAAATTCAAACTTGACCAATGTTAAGTGGAGTACCCCAGAAATCTTTACTAGTAAAACTGTACATAACAAACAGTCCAGCACACTGACTCTTAACCCCTTAATGACCCATGATAGATAAGACACACGGTGATCGTGCTCCATAGACAGCAGGTGGCAGCTGTCTAATATAGCCAGCACCTGGCTGCAAAGACTGGAATCGGAGAAAAATCTGATCCTGATCTTTTAACTCCTCAAATGCCACAGTCAATATCGACGGCAGCATCTGAGGGAGGGGGTAAAAATTGTGGGGCTTCGATCATTTGCTATCACAGCCTGGGGTCTTGTGAAGGCTCCCAATGCTGTCATAGCAAACCACCTGAAAAGTCATGCCCGAGGCACGGCTTTACAGGAAGCTCTGTAGATGCTTGAGTAGTAAAACATAACAAAAATTATACAAATTTGGTATCAATATAATTGTATTTGCCTGCACAATAAGCTTGTCATGTTGTTTGTAGTGCACATTGAATGTCGTAAAAACAAAACCAAATAAAATAAAGCTGCCAGGCATTCTATTTGCATCCAACAGGCTGTTCTCTGCCAGAACAGACTGCCGGAATACACGCCACAGATGTTAAACGAGCCTAACCTGTTTATAAATGTGTCAGAACTGGCGGTCATGGCGCCCGTGCCGCCGGTCCTGCCTCTGACTCTGCGGGTGATGCGGATGCCCGTGCCCAAGCTTCCGCCCCTGTCCTGTCAGGCTCCTCCTCCTGCCGGCAGTCTCTTGGTATTGGTGTGTGTTCCAGGCAGGGAGCGCACACCATGTTTGAGAGTGCCAAGGACGGGCGGGTGCGCAAGCTCTCTCGCGTTCTCGGTCACTAGGTTCACGCCGGAGAACGCGAGCAGTTTAATCTATTTTGCTATGCTATGCAGACCTGGTCACATACTAAGGGTTAATTCTGTGCTCAGGAGTCTCTCCTCCCTTTCACCTGTGGGGCTGGGACTCCTGGCTGCATTTAAACCTTGCTATCATCATCATACTTGCCAGTTTTTGAGTTTCTCTGCACCAGCTATCCTAGTGGTTTATATTCTGCAATTCTGACCTTGCTTCGTGTTTTTGACCATCGCCTCTGCCTGATCCCTTTGTACTTCGCTACTGGTTGGTTTTGACTTCAGCTCGTTTTTGACTACTCTTTGTTTTGTGGTTTTGTCCTGACGTACCTTCCTGGTTTTGACTCTGCCTTATTAACTGTTCTTCCGTGTTTGTTTGTCTGTCTCTTGTCTCCCATCCCCTCATGGTTGTCGCCCCACGGTTTAGCGTGGGTGGGGCAATAGGCAGGGACAAAGGTTGGGGTAAGCTCAGGGCTCGCGTTCCTCTGTTGTCAGTTTATCCTAGCCTGACAGAATGATGCATGAGCTGGACTTCATAGCACTCTCTCTCTCTCTAGTGTTGTTGGTATAATGCAGTCCATGTCCAATGTCTAAAGGGTCACCGAGATAACTGTCCAAATGGCCAGCAAAATGGTACAGTAGATGCAGTTTAAAGTTGATAAATGTAAAATTATACATTTTGACACAAAATGGCATTGAATGCCAGTTTGTTGCATCAAAAGCCAACAAGGTACTGCCTAGTATTAGAAAAGGAATGGAATCTAGATAAGAAAGTCTTATTTTTACCGTATATTAAGCACTAGTGTGACATCATTCTGAGTATACAGTTCAATTTCGAGTACCAGTTCATAAAAAGATATCTGAGAGCTGTAAGGCATGCGACGTCTCAGTTATGAATAAGAGTTATCAAAACTAAATGTACTTAACGTAGAGAAGTGAAAGGTGAGGGGATATAACATCTTTATACAGTATAAACATGTAAATGGTCCCTATAATAACCTATGCAATAACCCAACAGAAAACACAGGGTTATTGCTTACGCTTTAATTAAGTTTTGTCCCAGAATTCAAAACCATTACTTTGCTGTCTGGACCAAAGGGTTTTTGTACATGCCGCCACAGAAATTGATAATGGCTGAAAGCATGAATAGTTTTAAAGGGAATCTGTCAGCAGATTTGTACCTATGACACTGGCTGACCTGTTGTATGTGAGCTTGGCAGCTGGAGGCATCTGTGTTGGTCCCATGTTCATATGTATCCATGTTGCTGAGAAAAATTAAGTTTTAATATATGCAAATGAGCCTCTAGGAGCAACGGAGTGTTGCCATTACATCTAGAGGATCTGTCCTCTCTGCTATTGCTGTGCATCTTTCACAGAAGACAGGGCCAGGAGTCATCAAGTTTACACTGCCTGGCCCTGTCAATCAAAGTGGTGAAGGCGCAGTAGTTGCAGAGAGAGCAGAGCCTCTAGGTGTAACAGCAACACCCCCATTGTCAGTTTCATAGGTACGAATCTTCCGACAGATGCCCTTTAAGACAGAGTCATATATCCTCCTTGTGAAACACAATATACAGGGTTGCTTGTATTAATACAGAATGCTGATCCAGTGATCTGTAAAATTGCCAGCAGTGACCAGGAAGTATTTTTTCCTCTTTCTGTTGAATTTGATTTCTTCCATTTGGAATGATTTTTGCCTTCTTCTGGATCAACTTATGGCTAGTTTCAGACGAGCAAGTTGTCTATGAGAAACCCGCTCTGTGTGACAGCATGATTTCCCATCCTGGTCTCTGCTCTTGTAATGGGAACTCACCGCATTATAATGATTTATAATGCTGTGCTTGTCCCTGCCAGACATCAACTGTAATGTATTTTACTGATGGCATTATGTCCACATTTATCAAAATAAATGCACCCCAAATTAATCGTGCCAGTGAGTCATCATAAGGAAGACAAAGCAGAGTGCCCACAACAGTATAGTACTTAGCATCTCCAAGAATATACTGTATGTTCCAACCTGAAGGTCCCTGTGTGTCCTGCAAAATAATTATTGCAGAGTGTCCTCAAAAGTAATAGTGCCCTCAAACAGTGTCTTACCTATGCCCACAAAAATGAAAGCTACATTTCTTACCTAACTCTGTATCCATGTTTTGTCCTGTGTTGCAGGAGACCTGACCTTTGCTGGAGACCTAACGTCTTGAAAGTCACAGGCCAAAAGTGATCTGTGGTCATAAGGGTGTCATATTCCTTAAATTTGCTTTTCTGGAATTAAATATTGATGACCTGTCCGTTGGATAGGTCATCAATATCTGATGGCTGGGGGTCCGACTCTTGGCATACCTACTGATTCTGTTTCAAGAGGTCATTATGCTCAGATAAATTCTGCAACCTCTTCATGTAGTATACCAAGCACAGCAGCATACCTTAAATGGTAACTTTGCTGGGTACTACAGCTTAGTGCCATTCACTTGAATGGGACTGAGCTGCAGAAAGACATAATCACAGGCCAAAGAAGCGGCTGCAGCACCTTCAGACTGCTGATCTGTGGAGATACCAAGAGTCGGACCTCCACCAGTCAGATCTTGATGAGCAATCCTGAGGATAGATCATTAATATTTCAGTCCCAGGCAACACCTGTCACAAATCAGTGTTGTGCTCTGTAAAATAGAAAAAACAGTATCATAATAAAAGTTTAGATTAAAAACAAGTCAATCAACTGCTTATTGCCTACTGTATTATTTGCTAGTGGTTATTGCCTGGTGTTTAATCCTGTGACCTACACCGCTGAATAAACAGGGCCACAGTTTCATTTCTCCAGATTAGGGAAATTCTAATACTGTAATGAGCACTGTAATACCTTGTTTTCCTACAGTCCTTAAATAACATTACATTTCTGGTGCCGTAATTATCTATTCTACGAATCAATACAGGAATAAATATATCTCAGGAAAGTAGTATTTTCCCACGACTATTATCCTAGCTCTGATTTCAGTTATATAAATTCATACTAACAAATCAACCAATACCATCAATAAGCACTACATAGCATTTCTACGGTCTGGTAAGTTGAGGATGTTCTCCTTAAATTATTGTTACTGTAACTACTGCACATCTACATTTTACTTCAAGCCTAGGGTCTAGAGATGAGCGATGTTCCTGAAATTCAATTTGGCTCTAATTCTAGCAAATTGGTTTGGAGATTTGATTCAGATACAAATAAATTCTACCTAAATGAAAGGATTGCCCTGAAAAGTGATATATGACACTCTGAGGTGTCTAGAACTGTATCCAACACGTTTCAAGCCTATTATCGCCAAGACAGAGCTAGTGTTGTCTAAGTGACTGTGACATACTTTACATGGGTATGGGTAAATGGATGAAAGCCAGAGGTAAACAGGCTGTTTAACTCCTTAATGTACTATTATGTCATGAGGTGTATGTAGTAGAGTCATCAGCAAATCCTGCTCCATATGTGGTGGGTGCTGAAATCGTGTGGCTCCAATCAGTTACTGTGACAGCCTGGAACCCTTTGAAGTCTTCTGCTTGCAAAGCCATGCCTCAGCCATGCCTTAATTGAACTAAACATTACAGTGAAAAAAATCTAGTTTTTTAAGAAATTTAAAAAAGCACAAAAATATTAACCCCTTAATGTAAAATGTATGTGATTAGCGTTAAAGGGATATATGGAACCAATTCATATGCTGAGCTTGCTTCATACATGCTGGGTTCCTGTTGTATAATGCAATGACCAGGTCATTTAACCCTTCAGAAAATGCTGTCATTAGAGGCCATGGCATCTGTGGGGTTAGGCAGATGGAGAACCTCTTTCTGCATTCTGATTGGAGCCTCTGCTACAAAATCACATGGCTTGAGTCAATGGCTATGACAGCCTGGAGCCTTGTGGAGGTACATACTCAGGCCTGTCATGGTTAACTACCAGAAAAGTCAAGTCTGAAGCACAGCTCAGCAGGCAGCGTCTCAGAAACCCATAGACTGCAATTGTATTCCATATCAATCTGCTCTACAAAAACAATTATTTCATAACATAATCTATCCTGTCAGCAGAACTCTGTAAACAAAAATGTATATTAAAATAGTGTCACAACAGCCATTTTGTGGTTACCTTGCCTTACAAAAAGCATAATATTGAGTTATCAAAAGTCATGTGTACCCCAAAATAGTACCAATAAAACTGTCACCTTATCTTGTAGTTTCCAAAATGGGGTTGCATTATGGGAGTTCCTACTATAGAGGTACATCAGGGGGTCTTCAAATGCAACATGACAACTTAAATTTGTCTCAGTAAAATCTGCCCTCCAAAATCTATATGGCGCTCTTTCCCTTCTGTGCCCTGTCGTCTACCGATACAGCAGTTTATGACTACACATGGAGTTTTTCTGCAAAGTTTTATTTGGCTGTTAACCATTTCTGTGTTACAGGAAAAATGACTAAAGAACTTTAAAAAAAAATGAAATTTTGAAATTTCACCTCCATTTTCCTTTAATTCTTATGGAACACCTAAAGGGTTAAAAAGTTTTTAAAATCAGTTTTGAATAAATTGAGAGGAGTAGGTTCTAAAATTGAGTCATTTGTGGGTGATTTCTACTATGTTGGCCCCACAAAATTACTTCATAACTGATTTAGTACTTAAAAAAGTGGGTTTGGATATTTTCTTGAAAAATGTTGAAATTGTTTCAAAAATTCCAAGGCTTCTAACATCCTAACAATAAAATTACATTTATAAAATTATAAAGTAGATCTATGGGGAATGTTAATTAATAGAGATGAGCGAGTAGTGAAATATTCGAAAGTTCGAAATTCGATTCGAATAGACCGCGAAATTCGACTATTCGACCGAATATCGAATCCCATTAAAGTCTATGGGAAAAAAATGCTCGCCACTTGGAAATCTCAATTCGACCACTTGGAGGTCACCAAGTCCACCCTGAAACCTCAGAAAAGGATGCCAACACTGCTGGAATGCAACTGGGACAGCAGGGGAAGCATGTCTGGGTGCATATAACGCGCCCAAGTCGCACTATTACGCCACTATCACAGCCTCTCAACAATACACTCCAAAGACAATCTAACCTCTCTGTAAAGTGAGACCATACAAGGAAACCTTCTTTCCTCTACATTGCCATGGACCCGAAGCCAAACTAGACAAAAAAGAAGATGAAATTCTGCACCCCTTAAAATCACGTTGCCTATGACAACCACAGATGGCATAGGCAAGGGGGAAAGCAAATAGACCCCACCCCTAATTGTCATTGTGTGTGTGTGTGAGATGTGGTCAGACATGTCTTCTTTAAAATGTAAAAACAACTCAAACACATGCAGAAGCCTTAAAATGCCCAAATTGTTGGCGCTAGAGATGTCAGTGACCCGACCTGGCCCAGTGTCATGTCTAGCAGGTAAAGCAGTGGGGATGTTGAGGGATGCGTAGGACCGCAAAAGGCAGGAAGAGGCCGTGGGCTGGCCAGAGGCTCATGGAAAATTTTGTGGAGGCCCAATTGGTGAGACGTCTTAAAAATTGTGTGGAGGCTAAAGAGGTGAGACCTCTTAAAAATTATGTGGAGGCCCAAGAGCTGAGACCTCTTAAAAATTATGTGGAGGCCCAAGAGGTGA
>ONZH01005441.1:0-45245 GCA_900303285.1 Rhinella marina | reverse complement strand
GGCCACTGTACTGTGCGTTCTCTTGCTAAATTATTTCACATACCTGGGTGTAAATACCCACCGTCTGTTCAGTTACTACACGGCTGTGTACCTTGAAATATACAATATCTAGGCCATTTAATTGGCCACTGTACTGTGCGTTCTCTTGCTAAATTATTTCACATACCTGGTGTAAATACCACCGTCTGTTCAGTTAGTACACGGCTGTGTACCTTGAAATATACAATATCTAGGCCATTTAATTGGCCACTGTACTGTGCGTTCTCTTGCTAAATTATTTCACATACCTGGTGTAAATACCCACCGTCTGTTCAGTTACTACACGGCTGTGTACCTTGAAATATACAATATCTAGGCCTTTTAATTGGCCACTGTACTGTGCGTTCTCTTGCTAAATTATTTCACATACCTGGTGTAAATACCCACCGTCTGTTCAGTTAGTACACGGCTGTGTACCTTGAAATATACAATATCTAGGCCATTTAATTTGGCCACTGTACTGTGCGTTCTCTTGCTAAATTATTTCACATACCTGGTGTAAATACCCACTGTCTGTACAGTTAGTACACGGCAGTTGTACCTTGAATATACAAATCTAGGCCTTTTAATTGGCCACTGTACTGTGCGTTCTCTTGCTAAATTATTTCACATACCTGGTGTAAATACCCACCGTCTGTTCAGTTAGTACACGGGCTGTGTACCTTGAAATATACAATATCTAGGCCATTTAATTGGCCACTATACTGTGCGTTCTCTTGCTAAATTATTTCACATACCTGGTGTAAATACCCACCGTCTGTTCAGTTACTACACGGCTGTGTACCCTGAAATATACAATATCTAGGGCCATTTAATTGGCCACTGTACTGTGCGTTCTCTTGCCTAAATTATTTCAACATTACCTGTGTAAATACCCACCGTCTGTTCAGTTACTACACGGCTGTGTACCTTGAAATATACAATATCTAGGCCTTTTAATTGGCCACTGTACTGTGCGTTCTCTTGCTAAATTATTTCACATACCTGGTGTAAATACCCACCGTCTGTTTCAGTTAGTACACGGCTGGAGTACCTTGAAATATAACAATATCTAGGCCATTTAATTGGCCACTGTACTGTGCGTTCTCTTGCTAAATTATTTCACATACCTGGTGTAAATACCCACCGTCTGTTCAGTTAGTACACGGCTGTGTACCTTGAAATATACAATATCTAGGCCTTTTAATTGGCCACTGTACTGTGCGTTCTCTTGCTAAATTATTTCACATACCTGGTGTAAATACCCACCGTCTGTACAGTTAGTACACGGCAGTGTACCTTGAAATATACAATATCTAGGCCTTTTAATTGGCCACTGTACTGTGCGTTCTCTTGCTAAATTATTTCACATACCTGGTGTAAATACCCACCGTCTGTTCAGTTAGTACACGGCTGTGTACCTTGAAATATACAATATCTAGGCCTTTTAATTGGCCACTGTACTGTGCGTTCTCTTGCTAAATTATTTCACATACCTGGTGTAAATACCCACCGTCTGTTCAGTTAGTACACGGCTGTGTACCTTGAAATATACAATATCTAGGCCATTTAATTGGCCACTGTACTGTGCGTTCTCTTGCTAAATTATTTCACATACCTGGTGTAAATACCCACCGTCTGTTCAGTTACTACACGGCTGTGTACCTTGAAATATACAATATCTAGGCCTTTTAATTGGCCACTGTACTGTGCGTTCTCTTGCTAAATTATTTCACATACCTGGTGTAAATACCCACCGTCTGTTCAGTTAGTACACGGCTGTGTACCTTGAAATATACAATATCTAGGCCATTTAATTGGCCACTGTACTGTGCGTTCTCTTGCTAAATTATTTCACATACCTAATTATATACCCAAATATTGTATTTGCAACCAAAAAAAATAAAATGCGGAGGGGGGCTAGCGGAATCGGACGTGGACGTGGACGAGGACGGGGGCGCGGAAATGCTGTTGGTGGCCTTGTTGAAGCCAGTGGGGATACAATGCGTGCTGGTGAGGGTCAGCCAGGATCCCACTCATCCAGAATCCCTGCCTTTATGGGACAGTTAAGCAGGGGGCGGGTTACACCGCTGTTGAGGCCTGAGCAGTGTGAACAGGTGGTGCAATGGATAGCCGATAGCGCTTCCACACAGTTGTCCACCAGCCAGTCATCCACACAGTCTCACTCTGACCCTCCTTCCTCCACACCTGGCCAACAGAGTCATCCCACCCTTGACCCCTCCCAGGAGCTCTTTTCGGGTCCTTTTTCAGATGTGCCGGAAGAATCCCTGGAGCTACCAGAGGAATTTGTTTGTAGTGATGCCCAACCACTTGAGTATTCGCCATCTCCTGCTGATGTGGACCCTGAACCAGCATCTGTTATCATGACCATGAGCGATGATGAGACGCAGTTGCCATCAAGGGAGGCTGTTGGAATGTCCAGTGGGCAGGAGGAGGAGCAGAGTGAGGAAGTGGAAGAGGAGGTGGTGGATGACGAAATGACCGACCCCACTTGGCCAGGGGTGATGTCCAGCGGGGAAAGCAGTGGAGAGGTGCTGGTCTGCGCAGCACCGAAAAAGGCAGCAAGAGGCAGAGGGATGTCCAGAGGCAGAGGGATGTCCACAGGCAGAGGGATGTCCACAGGCAGAGGGATGTCCACAGGCAGAGGGATGTCCACAGGCAGAGGACAGTCCAGACAGAGAAGTGAGGCCACAGCCAGCAGGGCCGAAGCTGTTCCCGGCAGCAGGCATTCGCGCGAAGCTCCCCCATCGAGGCCTCGTACTTCTGTGGTGTGGAGATTTTTTAATGTTTGTGCGGATGACAAACTGAGCGCGGTTTGCACACTCTGCCACTCAAAACTGAGTAGGGGCTCTGAGAAGAGCAATATGACCACCTCAGGCATGCGGCGTCACTTGGAAGTCAAGCACTGGGCTGAGTGGGAGAGAGCAAACGCAATACAACCTGCGCAAGGTCTTCCTGCCACTGCCTCTTCCCCTCTGTTGTGTGCTGCCACTGCGGTCCAGACCTCCAGCCAGGACACCTCCACATCTTCCCCTGCCTCGGCTAATTTGGGGCCTTCTCCTTCAGCCTCCCCTTCCCCCGCCTCTTCGCCTGCACCTTCACACTCCTCGTCCCATCAACTGTCCATCTCGCAGGCGTTCGACCGCAGGCGGAAGTACGCCTCGAGTCACCCCCAAGCCCAAGCCTTAAACTGCCACATCTCCAAACTGCTGGCCCTGGAGATGTTGCCGTTTAGGCTTGTGGAGACCCAGGCCTTCCGCGACCTGATGGCGGCTGCCGCACCTCGCTATTCCGTCCCTAGCCGCCACTACTTTTCCCGGAGTGCCGTCCCCGCCCTGCACCAGCACGTGTCGCGTAACATCAGGCGGGCCCTGAGGTACGCAGTCAGCGCAAAGGTCCACTTGACCACCGACTCGTGGACAAGCGCTTGCGGCCAGGGACGCTACATCTCTTTGACGGCACACTGGGTGAATGTAGTGGAAGCGGGGACGGGGTCGCAAACAGAGACGGCCTACCTACCACTCCCGCCCAAGATTGCCAGCATGGGTTCTGATAAACCCCCCCCTCCTCCTCCTCCTCCTCCTCTGCCTTAACATCGCCCTCAGCCGCTAGCTGGAAGCGTTGCAGCACTGGCGCGGGGAGACGTCAGCAGGCGGTGCTTAAGCTCATCAGCTTGGGCGACAGGAAGCACAGCGCCCCAGAGGTGAGGGACGCCATATTGGAGCAGACGGAGATGTGGCTGTCGCCGCTGCAGCTAGGACCAGGCATGGTCGTGTGCGATAACGGCCGTAACCTGGTGGCGGCTCTGGAGCTTGCCGAACTCGATCACGTACCATGCCTGGCCCACGTTTTTAATCTGGTAGTCCAAAAATTTCTAAAGACTTACCCCAACCTGGCAGAGCTACTGGTGAAAGTGCGGCGCTTGTGCGCTCACTTTCGGAAGTCAACTGTAGCTGCTGCTAGCTTAAAAAAACTCCAGCAACGCCTCCATTTGCCTGAACATCGGCTGTTGTGCGACCTGCCGACTCGCTGGAATTCCACCTATTCCATGTTGGCCAGGGTGTGTGAGCAGCAGAGAGCATTGATGGAGTACCAGATTATGAATCCACGCGTGCCTCCAACTCAGCTCCCTCAGTTTGCCAACCACGAGGGGCCATGGATGGCAGACATATGCGATGTACTGCGTATCTTTGAGGAGTCCACCAAGAAGGTCAGCAGCGAGGACGCTATAGTGAGCGTAACCATCCCGCTCCTATGCGTCCTTAAAGAATCGCTCATCGCAATAAGGGAGAACGCATTGCACGCAGAGGAGACGGGGTAGGAGGAGACGCAACGGAGCTACACAGTCAGACCACACTTTTGTCTGCTTCACGGTGGCAGTTGCAGGAGGAGGAGGATGAGGAGGAGGACGACGTGGAGGTGGCTGTGGAAGAGGAGGAGGATGCTGGCGGCGAGGGTAGCAGTCAGGCTGTGTGCGTCCCATTGGTTCAGCGCGGATGGGGCGGAGAGGAGGCGGAAGAGGAAGAGGAGGAAATGGCAAGTGATCCTTCTGGTGGGGCAGTGAGGTCATGCCTATTCAGAGTCTGGCACACATGGCTGACTTCATGCTGGGCTGCTTTTCCCGGGACACACGTGTTGTCCGGATAGTGGAGAACAAACTGTACTGGGTCTTCGCAATCCTGGACCCCCGGTATAAAGATAACGTCTCTTCTTTTATTCCGGTAGAGGAGAGGACGAATCGATTGCTGGAATACCAGAGGGAACTCGTGCAGAACATGATGGAGATTTTCCCACCCACCATCGCTGGCGGCAGAGAGGAGAGGGTCTCCCAGAGTCCCACAACATCTATCAGGCCCACAGCCACCAGGGGAACACTCTCCAAGGTGTGGGACACGTTCATGGCACCCCCTCGTGCAACTTCCATCCCTGCGGGGCCCGCTATCAGCAGGAGGGACAAGTATCGGCGGATGTTGCGGGAGTACCTGGCAGACCGTACCCCTGTCCTCCCCGATCCCTCGGCGTCCTACACTTACTGGGTCTCCAAGTTGGACACGTGGCTGGAACTGTCCCTGTACGCCTTGGAGGTGCTTGTCTGCCCTGCCGCCAGCGTGCTATCAGAAAGGGTGTTCAGCGCAGCCGAGGGCATTATAACCGATAAGCGCAGCCGCCTGTCAACCGACAGTGCCGACAGGCTGACGCTAATCAAAATGAACAGCAAGTGGATTGACCCGGACTTTGCTTCTCCAACCGTGGAAAGCAGCCAAAAGTGAAGTGCCATCTGTATGAAGTGCCATTTCCTCCTCCACCTCCTCCTCCTTAACCGCCGTAGAATTGCTCCGTAAATAAGAAAAATTTATATATTTATGGCTCACCTCTTGGGCCTCCACAAAATGTTTAAGAGGTCTCACCTCTTGGGCCTCCATATAATTTTTAACAGGTCTCACCTCTTGGGCCTCCACATAATTTTTAAGAGGTCTCACCTCTTGGGCCTGCACAAAATGTTTAAGAGGTCTCACCTCTTGGGCCTCCACATAATTTTTAAGAGGTCTCACCTCTTGGGCCTCCACAAAATGTTTAAGAGGTCTCACCTCTTGGGCCTCCACAAAATCTTTAAGAGGTCTCACCTCTTGGGCCTGCACAAAATGTTTAAGAGGTCTCACCTCTTGGGCCTCCACAAAATCTTTAAGAGGTCTCACCTCTTGGGCCTCCACATAATTTTTAAGAGGTCTCACCTCTTGTGCCTCCACAAAATGTTTAAGAGGTGTCACCTCTTGGGCCTCCACATAATTTTTAACAGGTCTCACCTCTTGGGCCTCCACATAATTTTTAAGAGGTCTCACCTCTTGGGCCTCCACATAATTTTTAAGAGGTCTCACCTTTTGGGCCTCCACAAAATCTTTAAGAGGTCTCACCTCTTGGGCCTCCACATAATTTTTAAGAGGTCTCACCTCTTGGGCCTCCACAAAATGTTTAAGAGGTGTCACCTCTTGGGCCTCCACATAATTTTTAACAGGTCTCACCTCTTGGGCCTCCACATAATTTTAAGAGGTCTCACCTCTTGGGCCTCCACAAAATCTTTAAGAGGTCTCACCTCTGGGCCTCCACAAAATGTTTAAGAGGTCTCACCTCTTGGGCCTGCACAAAATGTTTAAGAGGTCTCACCTCTTGGGCCTCCACAAAATCTTTAAGAGGTCTCACCTCTTGGGCCTCCACATAATTTTTAAGAGGTCTCACCTCTTGGGCCTCCACAAAATGTTTAAGAGGTGTCACCTCTTGGGCCTCCACATAATTTTTAACAGGTCTCACCTCTTGGGCCTCCACATAATTTTTAAGAGGTCTCACCTCTTGGGCCTCCACAAAATGTTTAAGAGGTCTCACCTCTTGGGCCTCCACATAATTTTTAACAGGTCTCACCTCTTGGGCCTCCACATAATTTTAAAGAGGTCTCACCTCTTGGGCCTCCACAAAATCTTTAAGAGGTCTCACCTCTTGGGCCTCCACAAAATCTTTAAGAGGTCTCACCTCTTGGGCCTCCACAAAATCTTTAAGAGGTCTCACCTCTTGGGCCTCCACAAAATCTTTAAGAGGTCTCACCTCTTGGGCCTGCACAAAATGTTTAAGAGGTCTCACCTCTTGGGCCTCCACATAATTTTTAACAGGTCTCACCTCTTGGGCCTCCACATAATTTTAAAGAGGTCTCACCTCTTGGGCCTCCACAAAATCTTTAAGAGGTCTCACCTCTTGGGCCTCCACAAAATGTTTAAGAGGTGTCACCTCTTGGGCCTCCACATAATTTTTAACAGGTCTCACCTCTTGGGCCTCCACATAATTTTAAAGAGGTCTCACCTCTTGGGCCTCCACAAAATCTTTAAGAGGTCTCACCTCTTGGGCCTCCACATAATTTTTAAGAGGTCTCACCTCTTGGGCCTCCACAAAATCTTTAAGAGGTCTCACCTCTTGGGCCTCCACAAAATCTTTAAGAGGTCTCACCTCTTGGGCCTGCACAAAATGTTTAAGAGGTCTCACCTCTTGGGCCTGCACAAAATCTTTAAGAGGTCTCACCTCTTGGGCCTGCACAAAATCTTTAAGAGGTCTCACCTCTTGGGCCTCCACAAAATCTTTAAGAGGTCTCACCTCTTGGGCCTCCACATAATTTTTAAGAGGTCTCACCTCTTGGGCCTCCACAAAATGTTTAAGAGGTCTCACCTCTTGGGCCTCCACATAATTTTTAACCCGTCTCACCTCTTGGGCCTCCACATAATTTTTAAGAGGTCTCAGCTCTTGGGCCTCCACATAATTTTTAAGAGGTCTCACCTCTTTAACCTCCACACAATTTTTAAGACGTCTCACCTCTTGGGCCTCCACAAAATTTTCCATGAGCCTCTGGCCAGCCCACGGCCTCTTCCTGCCTTTTGCGGTCCTACGCATCCCTCAACATCCCCACTGCTTTACCTGCTAGACATGACACTGAGCCAGGTCGGGTCACTGACATCTCTAGCGCCAACAATTTGGGCATTTTAAGGCTTCTGCATGTGTTTGAGTTGTTTTTACATTTTAAAGAAGACATGTCTGACCACATCTCACACACACACACACAATGACAATTAGGGGTGGGGTCTATTTGCTTTCCCCCTTGCCTATGCCATATGTGGTTGTCATAGGCAACGTGATTTTAAGGGGTGCAGAATTTCATCTTCTTTTTTGTCTAGTTTGGCTTGGGGTCCATGGCAATGTAGAGGAAAGAAGGTTTCCTTGTATGGTCTCACTTTACAGAGAGGTTACATTGTCTTTGGAGTGTATTGTTGAGAGGCTGTGATAGTGGCGTAATAGTGCGACTTGGGCGCGTTACATGCACCCAGACATGCTTCCCCTGCTGTCCCAGTTGCATTCCAGCAGTGTTGGCATCCTTTTCTGAGGTTTCAGGGTGGACTTGGTGACCTCCAAGTGGTCGAATTGAGATTTCCAAGTGGCGAGCATTTTTTCGAATAGTCGAATTTCGCGGTCTATTCGAATCGAATTTCGAACTTTCGAATATTTCACTACTCGCTCATCTCTATTAATCAACTGTATTACTATTATATATTCCCCTTCACAGTGGCAAATACGGTGTATTTTAAACCCCAAATATAGATAGGTCACACCGATCCAATTAACCGGCTGAATAACATTTATATATTCCCTTTGACCTTGGCAAGTACAGTGTATATTCAAGCCCAAATATAGGTAGGTCACACAGACCCAATTAACCAGCTGAATAACTACTATGTATCCCCTTTGACAGTGGTATGTCTCACCCTTACATTGACCAGACTGTTTAACTATTACATCTCCCTGTCACTGGTGCAAAGGAGTAGGAATGCACCGAAAAAAAATGCCAACAGGTCAATCTCAGTATTTTATTTCTGTTTCACTGGTGCAAAGGAGCTATATTACACCTTCAATAATGAAAGCAGGTCACCCTCAGACTTATTAAAAAATAATAACCGTAACCCTCTCCCTGCCTGCACCAGCATCCTGTCCCTACACGGATCAGAGCAGAATGGTGGAGCACCATGTGATGCAGAATTTATTCATGCAGGGTCACATGGTGCAACTGCCAATCACAGCCATGCCATGACTAGGCATGATGGTCATGGCTTCCAAGTGCCCACAACAGAAAGGACTAGCTATTAGAGTTGAGCGAACGTGCTCGTAACAAGCACTGTACTGCTCGGATCCCCTGCGCTTGAATGGCCGCAGCCATCTGGATCCGTCCTTCTCACCCAACTGTAAGTCAGTCGGGACGGATCAGTTTGGTATGAGTGTCATACCAAACGGATCCGCCCCCATTGACTTACAGTCAGGTGAGGACGGATCTGGATGCCTGCGGCCATTCAAGCACAGGGGATCCGAGCAGTACAGTGCTCGTTACGAGCATGTTCGCTCAACTCTACTAGCTATGCATGTTGCTGCAATGCACAGTGATGTCTATAACATACACTTCTCAGGAAGTCTGGGATATAGCTGATTTAACACGCTTTGTGACAAATTAATTCGGAACAAAGCATTTTTTCTTTTTTCTTTTTATTGGCAGTGTCTGAATCAAATTTTTGAAAACTTTACTCATCTCTAGTCATAGCATATGAGATCTGGCAAAGCATCAAGTAATATTTCTATCCCTTCAAAAGTATCACCTGGCTATTATACGCCTCTCAGTGACTCATATGTCTAAGGGTATGGTAGGGGTTCCTCAAAACCTGTGGATCTCACAGGGCCACCATTCCATGCTTACTTTCAACTAATATTGTGTTAGTATTACATATAATTCCCTTTCCAGAATACATTTGTTAATATGGTCACAATATAGTTCTTCGTATATCTCTGATGAAATATCTACCCAGGAGCTTATTGGATCAGTCACCAATACATGTAACACTGAATATGGGAGGTGGGGGCAGTGTGGGGCAAAGCCCTGGAGGCTCAACCCTTTTTGGCTTTAGTTGGTGGATGAAGGTGAAGGTCTTACGTAACAGGTTAATGAGTACTTTGTCCCTAATAAAAGTACATCATCTAGTGGAGTAGTCTGGGATGTGATGAAGGCACATGTCACAGGAGCTTATTAACACTCTTGTAAGCTCTTGTGAGCAGGCTCTCACTTCTCCTGTTTGCCCCCTATCTCCTCAAAGATTGTAAGCTCTTGTGAGCAGGGCTCTCACTCCTCCTGTTTGTCCCCTATCTCCTCAAAGATTGTAAGCTCTTGTGAGCAGGCTCTCACTCCTCCTGTTTGTCCCCTATCTCCTCAAAGATTGTAAGCTCTTGTGAGCAGGCTCTCACTCCTCCTGTTTGTCCCCTATCTCCTCAAAGATTGTAAGCTCTTGTGAGCAGGGTAAATCACAGAAAATTATTGGTGCATTAGTGCACAAAAATAGATGCAAACAATATATACTGTATAAACTAAGACCTCATTCTGATATGGTAAAATCTGAGACTCTTAGCCAATATATTTTGATCAAAACACATCTGTGCCCACCTACCCAGCGTCACGGTGGTCTCAGGTCAGGCAGGTCCTACGCTAAACCTAACTATGCCGTTGGGCATCTATATCTAGGAGCGTGGACGCTGCACATATAGGTGTGTTGCTCCTAGTGACCTCTATGTGCATACAGCAACCAATGAGAGGAGGAGCAAACACACCTATATGTACCACGCAATCAAGGCGCTCAATTTGATAGGAAGAGCAAAAGTGCACAAGAATGCTACTCATGATAAACTAAGAGCGCATTCACACCTGAATGTGCAGTGTCCACGCTCCTAGATATAGATGCCCACTGGCATGGTTAGGTTTAGCGTAGGACCTGCCTGACCTGAGACCACCGTGACGCTGGGTAGGTGGGCACAGATGTGTTTTGATCAAAATATATTGGCTAAGAGTCTCAGATTTTATCATGTCAGAATGAGGTCTTAGTTTATACAGTATATATTGTTTGCATCTATTTTGTGCACTAATATTCCTTTCTGTGATTTATTTTGATCTATATAGCCACTGACATCCGCAATCATTATTATCACATCATGCAGGATGTTTTTTATCCTTTTTTATCCTTTTGTTTTTGTGAGTTTTGCTTAGTTTATAACATGTACCTGAGGGAGTGGCACCTTCAGGTGTGAATGCGCTCTTAGCTTATCTTGAGTAGCATTCTTGTGCACTTTTGCTCTTCCTATCAAATTGAGCGCCTTGATTGCGTGGTACATATGGGTGTGTTTGCTCCTCCTCTCATTGGTTGCTGTATGCACATAGAGGTTACTAGGAGCAACACGCCTATATGTGCAGCGTCCACGCTCCTAGATATAGATGCCCAACGGCATAGTTAGGTTTAGCGTAGGACCTGCCTGACCTGAGACCACCGTGACGCTGGGTAGGTGGGCACAGATGTGTTTTGATCAAAATATATTGGCTAAGAGTCTCAGATTTTATCATATCAGAATGAGGTCTTAGTTTATACAGTATATATTGTTTGCATCTATTTTTGTGCACTAAAACCCCTTTTCTGTGATTTATTTTGATATATATAGCCACTGACATCCGCAATCATTATCACATCATGCAGGATGTTTTTTATCCTTTTGTCTCTTGTGAGCAGGGCTCTCACTCATCCTGTTTGTCCCCTATCTCCTCAAAGATTGTAAGCTCTTGTGATCAGGCTCTCACTCCTCCTGTTTGTCCCCTATCTCCTCAAAGATTGTAAGCTCTTGTGATCAGGCTCTCACTCCTCCTGTGTTAGGTATAATTTTATACAAGAAACATAATTGTAATGTAAAGAACTGTAGAATATCTTGGTGCTGTAAAATGTATTATTATTATTATTATTATTATTATTATTATTATTATTATTAAAATACTATGTGTGCATCACAGTTAAAAAAAATTGAAATGCAGCACAGACAGTAACAATACTAGTTTTCTGTCTATGTGTGTTTAATTGACTCCTTGTGTTCACCATTAATGATGTCTCTGGTGGAAATTAACATCTCATTTAATGACCATTATTGTGACTCATGTTTCTAACAATCCTCTTCTGAGGTTTATTAGCAGCCACCAGGGATTATTTTACTGAAAAATATAAACTGATTTTCATATTTTTTTTTTCAAAATTTATACATTTATAATTAGAGATGAGCGAATATATTCGTAAAGACTCGTTATCCACACACATATTTGCGTACTCGTAAATATTCATTATTCGGCCGAGTAGTGTGCGAAATTTGTGTTTTTTTTTAAACTCCTCCCTGCCTGTTTAGCGCCTACTTCTTAGCCAATAAACATGCAGGGAAGCCTGGAGCACCTCCTGCCATGACCTACTACCTTTTCTACGTGTCTAGGAGTGATTGGCTGCCTGCATCAGGTGACGTGCTATTATATATAGAGATGAGCGAGCATACTCGTCTGAGCTTGATACTCGTTCGAGTATTATGGTACTCGTAAGTGCTCGCTGCTCGGACTAGTATCTCGCCATGCTTGAGGAAATGGCATCTCCCACCTTTTGAATTTTTGGCGGCTATAAACTCAGCCAATCACAAGCCAGGAGACTCTGCGGTACACCCAGCATCACGTGGGGCCCTTACATGTCGATATCAGGGGTTGGCTGGCCTGATCAGGTGACCCTGGAATATACTAGTGACTGGCCGCGGTGCTCGGCTCAGATGCTGTCTGGATGCCGTTAGAAACAGATCTGCAGTGTGATACAGGGAGAGTGTTAGGGTGTTCTACTAGATTTGTGTTAGGCAGGAGTGATTCTAAAAGAACCCAACAGCCCTTGTTAGGGCTACAAGACCCTTTATTTTATCTGCTTGTGGCTGGGCTTGCTGGCACTAGTAGTGCAGCTGCCGCCATATTTGCAGCAATTTGCAGGGAGACTGTAAAAAGTTTATCTTTTGGCTCTCAGTGACACACATCCATTTCAAACAGCTAAGTGGGACAATTTTTTTTGTGTTTCATTGAAATAGGCACAGTCTGCAGAAGATTTTTTTCTGTCTAACTAATAGATAGTGGAAGTCACAGTACAAAATCCTTTTGTTTGCTCTCAGTGATACAAATCCATTTCATACAGCTGTGTGGAACCATTCTGTGTGTCACAGTTCAACTGGCCAGTCACCACAAACCACAATCCGTATTTTCTGTCCAGGTGACCCATACTGTATGTCATGTAATAAAATACGGTCTTTTGCTCTCACTGATACAGCTACATTAGAAAAATCTCTGTGCGACATTCGTCTGGGTTGCACTTAAGCAGACCAAGTCTGCCTAATCTAATAGTTTCAGTGTAATTGCTCCATATTGCACGGTACATAATAAAATACGTAATTTTGCTCTAACTTATCCACCTATATATTAACTTCTTCAGATTGAACAAGTTTGTGGGTTTCAGTACAGCAGGCCCATTTGTTTTGTTTTTTTTTTGGTATATATCATACACTTATATACAGAAAATGTTGAACCCCAGGGCTAAGAGACGAGGACGAGGGCGTGGGCATTCAATTACTGCAGGGGGCAGAGGCCGTGGTCCTGGGCAGGGTGACACAGTACCTGCTGATGAGGGAGCAGGGGAACGCCGCAGAGCTACACTCCCTAGCTTCATGTCTCAACTTACAGGGACACGTGTTAGAGCACTGTTGAAACCACAACAGTGTGAACAGGTGATGTTGTGGATTGCGGACAATGCTTCAAGTAATTTGTCCACCAGTCAGTCTTCCACGCAGTCCACCCACGTTACCCAAGGGAGCACTCCCATGGCTCCTCCACCTCAACTTCCTTCCCCCCAGTCTGCCCCCTCCCAGGAAAATTTGGAATGCGATCCGGCATACTCTGAGAAACTGTTTTCTGGACCCTTCCCAGAGTCACAAACCACTTCTCAGGTTGCTGCTGACCTCGTTCACGATGCCCAAGTTTTCCATCTGTCGCAGTCTGTGGGTGTTGACATTGTTGACTTAGTGGAAGAAGTGTGTAAAGAGGTGTCGGACGATGAGGAGACACGGTTGTCAGACAGTGGTGAAGTTGTTGTAAGGGCAGGAAGTCCGAGGGGGGAGCAGACTGAGGAATCGGAGGATGACAAGGTGACTGACCCAAGCTGGGTTGATAAGCTGAGTGAAGACAGTGCTTCTGAGGCGGAGGCGAGTGCTGCACCAGAACAGGTTGGAAGAGGCAGTGGTGTGGCCAGAGGGAGAAGCAGGGCCAGAGCTGGTGCATCAGCAGCTACTGTTTCACGTAGTGAAGCTCCCGTGGTGAGGCCTAGATGTTTGCAAGTCTGGAGGTTCTTTAAAGAAAGTGAGGATGACCGACGGACTGTGGTGTGCAACCTGTGCCATACCAGGATCAGTAGGGGTGCCACCACTAGTAGCCTAACCACCACCAGCATGCGCAGGCATATGAGTGCTAAACACCCCATTCAATGGAACCAGGGCCGTTCACCTCCTGCGGGTCACACCAATGCTCCTTCCCCTGTGTCACTTGCTGCCTCTTCTAGTCAACCCCCTGCCCAGGACCCTGGCACGAGCGCCTCCTGCCGGAAAACCACACCTTCGCCTCCACGATCCTCCACAGCATCCACCAATGTGTCCCTGTCCCAGTCTTTACAGCAGACGCTAAAGCGCAAGAGGAAATACAGTTCAACCCACCCACATGCCCAAGCCCTCAACGTCCACATCTCCAAATTGCTGAGCCTGGAGATGCTGCCCTATAGGCTGGTAGAGACCGAGGTCTTTCGCAATCTCATGGCGGTGGCTGCCCCTCGGTATTCGGTCCCCAGCCGCTACTATATTTCCCGATGTGCCGTCCCAGCCCTACACCAGCACGTGTCACAGAACATCATCCGTGCCCTGACCAACGCTGTTTCTGAGAAGGTCCACCTAACCACGGACACGTGGACAAGTTCTGCCGGGCAGGGACACTATATCTCACTGACGGCACATTGGGTTAACTTGGTGAAGGCTGGGACCGAGACTAACCCTGGGGCCGCTCATGTACTGCCCACACCGAGGATTGCCGGGCCTACCTCAGTCACTGTCTCTCAGACGTACTATGCCTCCTACTCCGACCTCTCCTCCTCCTCTGAATTACCATCCGTTTGCACAGCGCCTTCAGTCGGTAGCTCTAGGCGCAGCAGCAGTGCCATGGGTAAGCGCCAGCAGGCGGTGCTCAAACTGCTGAGCTTAAGTGACAAAAGGGACACCGCCCATGCACTATTACAGGGCATCACGGCGCAGACCGATGTGTGGCTGGCACCACTGAACCTCAAGCCAGGCATGGTTGTGTGTGACACGGGCGTAACCTGGTGGCGGCTCTGCAACTCGGCAGACTCAAGAATGTGCTATGCCAGGCCCACGTGTTCAATCTCATAGTTCAGCGGTTCCTCAAGACATACCCCAATCTGTCTGATTTGCTCACCAAGGTGCGCCGCATCTGTGCGCATTTCCGCAAGTCGACCACAGATGCTACCACTCTCAGGGCAGCGCAGTGCCACCTACAACTGCCCGCTCACCGACTGTTGTGCGACGTGCCCACAAGATGGAATTCGACATTAAACAAATTATCCAAAGTTTACCAGCAACGCAGAGTGAGAGAGAGTAGGCAAGCAGGCAGCTTGTCTAGCACTGGCAGGGGAACGCTCTCCAAGGCCTTTGCCAGTTTTATGTCACCCCAGCAAGACACTGTCACATGTCCCCAGTTTTGGCAGAGTAGGGGTGAGCTTTAAAGAAAGATGGTGAGGGAGTACCTAGCTGACCATACCAACGTCCGGACCGATCACTCTGCCCAATACAACTACTGGGTTTTAAAGCTGGACACGTGGCCTGAACTGGCACTGTACGCCTTGGAGGTGCTGGCCTGCCCTGCCGCTAGCGTGTTGTCAGAGCGGATATTCAGTGCAGCTGGTGGCGTCATCACCGATAAGCATACATGCCTGTCAACTGACAGCGCTGACATGCTGACGCTTATTAAAATGATCAAAGCCTGGATTTCACCGGAATTCTAATCTCCTCCGGGGGAAAGCAGCTAAAGATTAACATTACTTATGTATCCGATTCCTCTTCTCTACTCCTCCTCCTGCTCCTCCTCCTTGTCATCTTTGCCTAACGCTGACCCAAAACGCAATTTTTTAGAGGTCCAACTGGCACTCTTTTACGACAATTTTTCCGGAGGGCCCCCTACAGGCCCTCTCTCCAAACAATTTTTCCGGAGGGCCACCTACAGGCCCTCTCTCCAAACAATTTTTTCGCAGTGTCAACTACAGACAGTGTAAAACAATGTTTCAGGAGCGTCAAACAGACAGTCCAAAACAATTTTTCAGGAGGCGCAAGTACCGACATTTAAAAAAAAATTCTTTTGCTGAGGGTCGACTTTATGTACTCCGAAAAGAAAAAAAATGTTGGAGGCTCAACAAAAGCCATTTCACTGCATTCTCAGTCGGACAAAGTCATTGGTGGTGTAACCGCCATGCTGTGTCAGGCTAATTTTTTGGGTGGCTCACCTGCTACCTCATCTAACTTGGTCAATTGTTGGTGTCACTGCCATGCTGTGTCAGGCTTATGCCTACATCGTGTGGCTGGGCATAGAAGAGCAGTGGGTGCTTCCCTAAAATGTGATGCATGTGCATCATGTGCCTCGCCTTTCTTGGTCTGGGTGAGCACAATTGCCATGAGGGTAACCACCAGGATGTTGCCTGAGAATTTGGGGTAATGGTGGGATTAGGCAGCCTCAGAGGCATCCATGCATGCTGCCCCTGCTGTTTCCTGTCCATTTCCGTGGTGTTTCCATCATTTTCTGAGGTTTCCAGGTTTTCACCCAGCCTTCCCTAGGCAGAGCCTTGGTCCCCTGCAAAAATGCTCGAGTCTCCCATTGACTTTAATGGGGTTCGTTACTCGAAATGAGCACCCGAGCATCGGGAAAAGTTTGTCTCAAATAACGAGCACCCGAGCATTTTAGTGCTCACTCATCTCTAATTATATATATGCGTACGCCCTGGGCTCGGATCACACACCTTGTGGTTTTAGGAGAGGGAAAGAGTGTGGGTGTGATAGGGATAGAGAAAGCGTTCGAAATAAGCGAATATTTGTTTCTATTAGGCAGGGAACTGCATTTGTGACCCAAAAGTCTTTTTAAAGACTACACTACACTTCAGATTCAGATTTCTGCAAGCAGCCCAGAAGAAATATACTGCTGTCTGTAGAGTCACTGTCTGACCCTGCAGATACAGAATACCCTCCAGTGTTGCTTGCTGTAATCTGTGCTGTATATCATACAGTAGGTGCTCTCACAGTGTCATATAGTGTGTGATACTGTAAGGCATCTATTCTAATAAAGCTGATAGCTTCCTGCGTGCATTCGCGAGACTTGCAAGTGGTAATGGTTTCACTCTTGAATTCGTACGCAACAGCGTATAGAGTAAATTATACGTAGCAATAGCGTACGCTTTGTCTGACAAGGTCCTGTTGCTACTTACACTGTCTCTGCCTGCTCCATGCATGCTGCCCCTGGTGTTCCCTATCCATTTCAGTGGTGTTTCCATCACTTTCAGAGGTTTTCAGGTGTTTAGGCAACCTTGCGTGCGAATAACTTTGGTCCACTGCAAAAATGCTTGTATCTCCCATTGACTTCAATAGGATTCCTAATTACGTACGAATATACGAATATTTTGAAAAATTCGTTCTGAGTACCGAGCACACAAATATTTTAGTATTCGCTCATCTCTATTTATAATCTATGGCTTTATATTCGATACCTAGAAGTAGTGATTTTCCATATTCCATTTTTTTATCTTAGGGGGAATATCATTGCTTCCCCTATAAATTTATTTTACTCACTTAAGTAGCGCTTACATATTCTGCTACTGTCTTTTACTGCTAACGTCTATGTCATCTGTGTATTTATACAAATGGCCCAGTCCTGTTCCCTACCAGGAGGGAGGGGCAGCAGTTCTATAGAGTTTTAGTCTAGGCTAGGTGAGGGGAGTTGTAAGCCTTGGCACAGACACAGCCAGACGTGCATATAACAGCCAGTGCAGGATAAGCTATGCTTGCTATGGAATCAGATGTATGGAAGAGGAAAGTGTTCTTCGATTGTCAGAAGATATAGCAGCCTGGAGAAGGATCCACAAAAGGGAAGTAGTTTGTAGAGCACCTATACTCTACTGAGTGTTTACACAAGCACTCTCTGCTGTCTGTGTGCTTCCCTGAACGAAGATGAGGAGCTGACGCTGCAAAAAGAGGAGGAGGAGTCAGAGGTGGAGGAGCTAGAGGACAATGATGAGGACGGCACTGGCCAAGATACCCAATTGTCTCAGTGGGGGAGCAGAGCTGGAAAGAACTAGCTCCTCGGGCACGCTGGTCAGAATGGCCACCTGTATGCTCGCTTGCTTACGCAATGACAGGCGTATCATTAATATCAAGCGGTCTAATGATAACTGGATAGCCATGCTTTTAGACCCTCAATATCAAAGCAAAATAGAGGAATGAATAGGGGAAAAAGGAAACACTGTATACCCAGCTTGCTGCAGCTTACGGTAAACAAATGCCTGCCGCCAGCGTATCTGAAAGGAAGTCCCCCTCTGCCCCACGCAGAGTCACCCCACTCCCACTGCCACGGTCCAGCAAACTCTTTTACTTCTTTCTTACCCTGCCTCCAGTGTCATCTCGGAGAGGTTTTTCAGTGCCAGGGGAGGGGGGGTTCAGTATAGATACTGAAATGAACCAAGTTGTCCTTTGCCAGTGTCCAAAACATCACTTTCGTCAAAATGAATCAAGCCTGGATTCAGGAGGATTTTCACACTCCTCTGGTTGATTCCAATGAATTTATCTGGCCTTGCTGGCGATGCCCTATCTTGCCACTTTTGCTGTTTGCCTGCCGTCATCATGCCACTGCTACGAACTGCCAGCCATTATGTTCTGCATGTCTGCTGCCGCCGTCTCCATCATGCCACTACTGTGACATGACGACCATCATCTTCTGTAAGGTACTGCTGCCTCCTCCATCATGCTGTTGCCTTTCTGCCAACATGTACCATATGGCTGCTGCTCCCCCCTGCTAATTTCCTACTGCCACCACCACTAATTTTACTCCATTTTTCACATGTTCTCAAAGGCTGTGGTGGTAAAGCCCTCTCCACATCTCCATATCTGACGGTTGTTGTGCATGTTATGGAACACTCATTATATCGCATACTAGGATATTCCTTTAACTTAAACGAGGTGTTATCTTTAATTAACACTATGGTGACCCCATTCTTCAATCTCATTATTTATACTATGAGGAATCAGAAGATCAGAATGGCCCTTTATTATAAAAGTTCAATCATGCTTGAAAATTTGTGAACCCTTCAGAAATTTCTATGTGTCTGCATAAATTTGACACCAGGTTTTCACACAAGTCCTAAAACTAGATAAACATAATCAAATCAAACTAAATAGTTAAAAATGTTAGGCCTGGTCATTTATTGAGGAAAATGATCCAATGACATATGTCTGTGAGTGGTAAAAGTATGTGAACCTTTGCTGTCGGTATCTGGAGGTACCCCTTGGGGAACAATAATAGTTCTGCACATCGGCTTGGAGGAATTTTAGCTCATTCTTCTGAACAAAACAGGTTCAGCCCTTCTATGTTGGAGGTTTCCTCCCAGGAGGAAACCTTCCCCCAACATTTCTATAGGATTAAGTTCAGGACCTTGACTTGGCCATTCTTTGTTAGAAGGACTTGTATGTTAAGGGTCCTTGCAGGGGCGTAGCTACAACTGACTGGGCCCCACAACAAATTTTCTACAGGGCTTCCCCCTCTGATATTGATACCTATCCTAAGGGCAGGTCATCAATAGTAAAAAGCTCATTATCAGTAATATATATATAGATATATATATATATATATATATATATATATATATATATATATATATATATATATATTATATACACGCTACTACCCATATCCAGATATCTCCTATATACAAAATAAGCAGATTGCAGATGGCATAGATACACAAAAACTCACATACTAACACACACATACATACACAAGCCGATATACACACGCACATATAGGCCACTTTATTAGGTACACCTGTCCAACTACTCGTTAACACTTAATTTCTAATCAGCCAATCACATGGCGGCAACTCAGTGCATTTAGGCATGTAGACATGATCAAGACAATCTCCTGCAGTTCAAACCGAGCATCAGTATGGGGAAGAAAGGTGATTTGAGTGCCTTTGAACGTGGCATGGTTGTTGGTGCCAGAAGGGCTGGTCTGAGTATTTCAGAAACTGCTGATCTACTGGGATTTTCGCGCACAACCATCTCTAGGGTTTACAGAGAATGGTCCGAAAAAGAAAAAACATCCAGTGAGCGGCAGTTCTGTGGGCGGAAATGCCTTGTTGATGCCAGAGGTCAGAGGAGAATGGGCAGACTGGTTCGAGCTGATAGAAAGGCAACAGTGACTCAAATTGCCACCCGTTACAACCAAGGTAGGCAGAAGAGCATCTCTGAACGCACAGTACGTCGAACTTTGAGGCAGATGGGCTACAGCAGCAGAAGACCACACCGGGTGCCACTCCTTTCAGCTAAGAACAGGAAACTGAGGCTACAATTTGCACAAGCTCATCGAAATTGGACAGTAGAAGATTGGAAAAACGTTGCCTGGTCTGATGAGTCTCGATTTCTGCTGCGACATTCGGATGGTAGGGTCAGAATTTGGCGTCAACAACATGAAAGCATGGATCCATCCTGCCTTGTATCAACGGTTCAAGCTGGTGGTGGTGGTGTCATGGTGTGGGGAATATTTTCTTGGCACTCTTTGGGCCCCTTGGTACCAATTGAGCATCGTTGCAATGCCACAGCCTACCTGAGTATTGTTGCTGACCATGTCCATCCCTTTATGACCACAATGTACCCAACATCTGATGGCTACTTTCAGCAGGATAATGCGCCATGTCATAAAGCTGGAATCATCTCAGACTGGTTTCTTGAACATGACAATGAGTTCACTGTACTCAAATGGCCTCCACAGTCACCAGATCTCAATCTAATAGAGCATCTTTGGGATGTGGTGGAACGGGAGATTCGCATCATGGATGTGCAGCCGACAAATCTGCGGCAACTGTGTGATGCCATCATATCAATATGGACCAAAATCTCTGAGGAATGCTTCCAGCACCTTGTTGAATCTATGCCACGAAGAATTGAGGCAGTTCTGAAGGCAAAAGGGGGTCCAACCCGTTACTAGCATGGTGTACCTAATAAAGTGGCCGGTGAGTGTATATATATATTGTGGTGATGAGTACAGTAGAAGTGCTGGAAGGCGTGCATATCCCACCCAGATACCTGGAGATTGCAGGTGAGGCCAGCTAATGTAATCATACAGGGATAAAACATAGTGTACCTCTGTGTATGAGACTGAGAGGAAGAGAAAGGCTGAGGAAGCCTGAGAGACAGAGGCCTGCAGAGGCTCTGTGTGGTCTCAGCCAGGAGGGCTGAGGGGCCACTAGGCTTTGTATAGCCTGAAGTTTGGGGGGCCCAGTGACGCCTATGGATAGAGGGTCGCACGGTCCGGAGGACTACTGGGCCATCTCCCCCAAAAATGCTGGTGAAGTCACAGCCTGGAGGCTGCAGGAACATATGGCTGAGGAAGCCGAATCTAATACCGGTTGTGAACGGCGCTCTATAGGTGAGATAGAGACAACACGTGTGTTAGGAAAAGCCCAGATGGGCAGGTGTTTATTTGAATGTTTTCATGTGTGTTGGGGCCAAAGAGCAAAAATAAACACCATTTGGAAGTTAAAACCCTCTGTGTGTCGGAAGATTTGTGATTGCGACCCCCTGAGAGAGAGCGATTTCTTACAATAGATATACACACACACACATATATCTAATATATAAAGCTGAGTCTATGTATGTATGTGTGTATGTCTGCTAAAGGAATCTGCACCGTCGCAGCTACAATCACGAAATTTGGCACACAGGTACATCAGGTGTCCGGGAAGGTTTTAGACTGGGTCTCAGTTCTCTAGTTCCTGAGATATTCCCAAAAAAATGCATTAGCCAATAAAAGCCTGGTCACATGACCCTTATCAGCCAATAGAAGCTCGCAGGCCATTAGTCTCCCCACACACCAGGTTTACATAACAACCCAGCCAGTTTTTTTCACTGCTGTAGGTCTGCTTTAAAGGGGCAGGACGCTGTGGATGACACAGTTAAAGGGGTATTTCGGTTACCATAATTATAACTTATGTTTTAGACTAACTCATCATCAATCATTACCTCATATAATGTAAATGTCACATATTTACTGTTCAGTAATAACAAAAGATGTTTTCTTCCACTGCTACCCACTGTGTTTCCTTATAAATTACCCTGGCATCTTTGATTTGCAGGTGGATGGGCCCCCAACCCCAATCCATCACAAATAACATCAACCTGCAAAACAAAGAAAAAAATACAAACAAAAGAGAAATACAAGATCCATACTCAGATTAATAATTTCTCTATGGAAATAATTTATATAGTCCCTAAAACAGAACTATAAGGCTTATAAGATAGGAAGCAATGCCCAAAAATATGTAGATAGAAAAGGATAAAGAGGAGAGTGACACTAGACCATTAGAAAAGAACCCTAATAGAAACAATAGAGGTATCCTAACATAATTATGAGGAATACGAGAAATATATGTACAGAAAATATACATTTTTTTTATAATATATCTCTCATTTATTTTTATTTATTATTTTTTATTATTTATTTTTCATTACAAGTTAATTTTATTAGATCTCATTCCCATTCTCATTTATAATTTTACTGAATAATTTTAATCCACAGTCCTGTATTTATTTATTGTTGTCCGAGTATGTACACTTACCCTCCTTTTCTATGATTCTATATATAATAATGTCTAATAGATGTAATATTTACAACTCGGATATTGATATATATCAACTATGGACCAGAAAAAGAAGGGTTACCACAACCCCAAAATTCAGATAGCTGCCACTCACACTGTCCAGCCCATATGGGATGTAACTTATATAAAGGGTGATTTCATTGTGAGCTGCTCACCACTGAGGAAGGGGAGTTAACCCCCAAACGCATCTGGGATATAGAAGTGGCAGCTCCAATTATATGGACATTATCTGAACGCACCTTTATATTCCAGTTTGATGGAAAGTGGTACCTACCACACGGACTTTGGATTGATATATATACATTTCCCCTTTAAAATTGACAAGCATAAATAGTAAGTATATAACCCATTTGGTGGCCAAATTTGGACCTGAACTAAGTAATCTAAACGAACCGTACAGCGCTGAAGTCTAACTACCTCACCAATTGAGCTATACAACTCCGGAGCCTAGCGGCCTCACTGACAGAATGGGGAACAGCGACCACATGCACGACTAGAATGAGAACAAGACTAAAGACTACTACAGGAGGGTAATGTACACAAAACAACTCTGCAGAACAAGGGTCTCCACTGTACAGACATGGCCAAAAGTTTTGAGAATGACACAAATCTTCTATTTTCACATGATCTGCTGCCCTCTGGTTTTTATGTCTCTTTGTCAGATGTTTTTATCACATACAGAAATATAATTGCAATCATATTATGAGTAACAAAAGCTTATATTGACAGTTAGAATGAGTTAATGCAGCAAGTCAATATTTGCAGTGTTGACCCTTCTTCTTCAGGACCTCTGCAATTCTCCCTGGCATGCTCTCAATCAACTTCTGGACCAAATCCTGACTGATAGCAGTCCATTCTTGCACAATCAATGCTTGCATTTTGTCAGAATTTGTAGGTTTTTGTTTGTCCACCCGTCTCTTGATGATTGACCACAAGTTCTCAATGGGATTAAGATCTGGGGAGTTTCCAGGCCATGGACCCAAAATCTCTATGTTTTGTTCCCTGAGCCATTTAGTTATCACCTTTGCTTTGTGGCAAGGTGCTCCATCATGCTGGAAAAGGCATTGTTGATCGCCAAACTGCTCTTGGACGGTTGGGAGAAGTTGCTCTCGGAGGACATTCTGGTACCATTCTTTATTCATGGCTGTGTTTTTAGGCAAGACTGTGAGAGAGCCGATTCCCTTGGCTGAGAAGCAACCCCACGCATGAATGGTTTCAGGATGCTTTACAGTTGGCATGAGACAAGACTGGTGGTAGCGCTCACCTCGTCTTCTCCGAATAAGCTGTTTTCCAGATGTCCCAAACAATCGAAAAGGGGATTCATCAGAGAAAATTACTTTCCCCCAGTCCTCAGCAGTCCACTCCCTGTACCTTTTGCAGAATATCAGTCTGTCCCTGATGTTTTTTCTGGAGAGAAGTGGCTTATTTGCTGCCCTCATTGAGACCAGGCCTTGCTCCAAGAGTCTCCGCCTCACAGTGCGTGCAGATGCATTCACACCTGCCTGCTGCCATTCCTGAGCAAGCTCTGCACTGCTGGTAGCCCGATCCCGCAGCTGAAACACTTTTAAGAGACGGTCCTGGCGCTTGCTGGTCTTTCTTGGGCGCCCTGGAACCTTTTTGGCAACAATGGAACCTCTCTCCTTGAAGTTCTTGATGATGCGATAGATTGTTGACTGAGGTGCAATCTTTCTAGCTGTGATACTCTTCACTGTTAGGCCATTTTTGTGCAGTGTAATGATGACTGCACGTGTTTCTTTAGAGATAACCATGGTTAACAGAAGAGAAACAATGATGCCAAGCACCAGCCTCCTTTTAAAGTGTTCAGTGGTGTCATTCTTACTTAATCATGACAGATTGATCTCCAGCCCTGTCCTCATCAACACCCACACCTGTGTTAATGGAGCAATCACTGAAACGATGTTAGCTATTCCTTTTAAGGCAGGGCTGCAATGATGTTGAAATGTGTTTTGGGGATAAAGTTCATTTTCTAGGCAAATATTGACTTTGCAAGTAATTGCTGTTAAGCTGATCACTCTTTATAACATTCTGGAGTATATGCAAATTGCCATTATAAAAACTGAAGCAGTAGACTTTGTAAAAATTAATATTTGTATCATTCTCAAAACTTTTGGCCATGACTGTATGTACTTATCGATATATCAACTATCGGGACATTAAACTATACTAAGTACACCCATAAGACAATAGTGTATTTATCAAAAAATGCTGAAGTCCATAAAATCAGAAGACAATAACTTTATGCCTTTTTACTGAGATATACCTTTTATGTAGAGATGAGTGAATCTATTTGTCGATTCGTTCATTCGTATCGAATCTTTGAAATTTTCAGTTGCGAAGCGAATCCGAATATTAGGTGATTAGCTTCGGCTTTGTACGCATTCGCTACGTAGTTGCCCTATAAATTATACGCTATTGCGTACGAATTCAATTCATTAGCAAACTTTTACTGTTAGTTCCTTTATCGTGAACAAAAGCCCGGGAAGAAAGCGGTCACCTGACCTAGTGGGCAGGGCTTGCTCTGATTGGCTCAGGCTCAGTAAGCCAGTGACGCATCACTTCTGCTGTGACTGCTGAGACGAGCAGAAGCACTGTGTGTGAAGTTCTGAGAGACAGAGAACTCTTGTGTTAAAATTGGGGTGTAATTGCTCTGGGAATCCATATTACACATATCAGGGATACTGCAGGGCAAGTGCAGGGCCTGTTCAGGGCTAGTAATTAATCAGGCAGGGAGAGAGACAGGGAGAGACAGGGAGAGACAGTGAGATACAGGGACAAAGACCAGCTGCAGGGCCACAGAGTGAAGTGAAAAATGTCTGGAATGGATAAGCAAAAGGGGTCCAGTTCCAGCCAGAACTCGAGCTCTAAAAAAAAGGAGAAGGTGGCACAGGCCAGAAGTGCCAAAGGACCAGTAGCCGGAGCTTCTACTTGTAGTATTCACAATACTTGGCCGGTGTTCCACCAGGCTAACCCACCAAGGAGCAAAATTGTAGTGGAGGAGAAAGTGGATGAGGTAGTGGAGTGGATGGCACGCTCCTCTCAGTCTCAGCCGGATGATCTGCTGTCATCTGCTGATACAGTATCCATATGTAGCCAGGGGTCAGACTCAGAGCGTTCCTCCTGGTCCACCATTCCTCTCCAGCAAAGCCCGTCATTTTCGTATGAAATTTGTACGCTTATGTGTACGTGTTCAAAGAGGTTGCGTACCTTTTTACCTGAACGTTCGTTATTAGTGCGCAAATGTTCGCTAAAAGCCATATAATTACGTATATTTTGTACGCAAATTCAACAAATCTATTCGTCGAATATACGAATCTTAGGAAAAGGTCGGCGAATGTTCGGCGAATAAAATTTTGCATGATTCGCTCATCTCTACTTTTATGCTCTATATGGATGGATATATATATATATATATATATATATATATATATATATAAAAGGATGCAACGTTTCGGTATTCTCAATGATACCTTTCTGAAGCATAGCAAATTCAGTGTGACAATCTCAATATGTAGTGAATATAGGCGGAGATAAGCAATCATGTGACACACATCATGTGATCAGTGAAACATATTCCAAATCTTGTGTATAATATAAATACAATCCTGCAACAATATAACAGTGCTCATGTCTTTCTTTGTGTACGATCAACATTAGGGATCAGCCTAATTCTGGCCATTTCCTATACAGTGTTCAGTGTAAACATCATATCGGTGCACTGTGCTATATTAAAACTTTAAAACCACTATCGATCTAGAAGTATCAAAGATGGGCAAAATACCTAAAAATACCTAATACCGAATTGGATGAAGTCCGGCGTCCCTGTAAGCAGTCCGTGCTTGCGCGGGTCCTCCGATCACGTGACTGTACTTAGTCACGTGTAATGCCACATGACTTCACTCCCACTGACGTCACGGAGTGGAGGAGGTCATCCCTCCCTCTCGTGTACGTCATGGGAATCCCTGTTTGTTCTAAATTACAACAAACAATAGTATGAATCGGGTGATAGAAGTTCACTATGGTTAAGTGGCATAATTGGACCAACAGGTCCGGCTCGCAAAAATATGAGAGAATATTGACTTCGGTCATCAGGCGTATAGTGCACATGCACACCCCATGCCAGGGCATGCACGAACACTGTGGCCCCCGGGTGCAGTACGAGGAACGAACAGTCAGCCATTGGGTCAACTGTTCAGTCCTCATGTCACTGGGGTACGGACATTGGCACTAGTGTCAATGCCCGTCTCCACCGACTAGGTCCGCTACCCGGGAAGGCACCCACCCTGACCATTCCTTCTTTGAAGATATTGACCTGCTGGAGACAGTACCAAAGGATGATATTCAAATACGGCCACTATCGCTGGTGAGCTATACACCCCGTATGTAAGGGAATCACTGGTACAAATATTACGGACAAATTAATACAGGTATACCGGACACTATACAATATAAAAAGATAAATGTAAAAAAATACATATGGTATTTCCCCATCCTGATGCTCTTCTTATTCATCAGAAGTATCATCGAAATCTATAAATAAAGCAAAGATAATAATATCATTATCAAGCTTACAAATCAAAAGGAGTCACACCGAACGTGAAACCTACATCAAGGCTACTGAGGACAGACCACCACAGACATATGCGTATACGGCATTCCTTCCATAGATACACAGACAGATTCAAGATACAAGTCCACATTAAGACCATTGGGTTTCAATGTCCCCAGTCTGTGTATTCACTCCAATTCCTTTCTTTTAAGAATACGCTCCCTATTGCCCCCTCTCCTTGGTAGGGGAACATGGTCTATTAACATAAACCTAAAACCCTTTTCAGAATGCCCCCCCTCCACAAAGTGCTTAGGGACCGGGAGATCCCTGCGTTTTTTGCGTATATATACATTTATATATACTCATCTGATTTGAACCCTCTTCTATATTATATATACACACATTGTATTTTTTTATTTTTATGTAGTTGGCGCCGGTTTGAGTATATTTTAGTTACATTTATTTACATTTTTAACATTTACAATAATAAATCTGTTTTTTTAATTGTTTGCCCGTCTCATATGCCCCATATGTGAGTGTGCCTGTCAAATAACTAGCTTCTTCACTTAATTTAGAAAGTATTCCTCTTCCTAAAAAGTAATAAAAAGGTTTTCCTGATTTCCTGGTTCCTCAAGCTATAGATAATTGGGTTTAACATGGGAGTAATCACTGTATATAGAAGGGACAGGATCTTGTTGAGATTGAGATGTCCACCACTTGGGCTTAGGTAGATACTGATGAGGGACCCATAATAACAGCAAACTACGGTGAGGTGAGAGCTGCAGGTGGAGAAGGTCTTCTGTCTACCAGTGCTTGATGATATACTAAGGATGGTGAAGAATATACAACCATATGTGACTATGACAAAAACAAAAGGCAAGAGAACAATGAAATTCGTCAAAATGAAGGTTTCCATTTCAATGTCAAGCGTGTCTGAGCATGAGAGCTTTAGGATGGGACTCAAGTCGCAGTAGAAATGGTCAATGACATTGAATCCACTGAACTTCAACCTACATAAAAGTATGAGAGTTATTAACACAAATAGGAAGCCAAGAGTCCATGACCAAACAACCAGGTGTATACAGAGGCTGGCGTCCATGATGTAGATGTATCTCAGTGGGTTGCAGATGGCCAAGTAGCGATCATACGACATGACCGTGAGCAAGTAACACTCGGCAGCAGTACAGGATCCAAACATGTAAAACTGAGTGAAGCAGCCAGCAAAAGAGATTGGGCTTCCTTCATGTAAGGTGACACGAAGCATGTTGGGCATAATGTTTGTGGTGAACAACAGGTCACATAGTGACAGATGAGAGAGGAAGAGATACATCGGAGACTGGACGAGGTGACTTCTAAACACCAACAACATGATCAGAAGGTTCCCACATACAGTGACTGTGTAAATGACGAGGAGAAGATTGAATATTGGGATCTTCAAGTGATGAAGATCCTGGAAGCCTAGAAGAAAAAAATCTGTGACGGTAGAGCGGTTGCATCGGAAACTCCCCTAATGGATATATAATATGTTAATATACAGCACATGCAGTTCATAGAAACAATAATGTGCATAACTCAGCTTCAATAATCCACTGGGTATTAGTCTGCTAGATGTTGTGCGAGATGGTCAGATTCCAGCACTTCTAAGGGCCATTTATTTTGACATTATTTGTGTAAAACTAAAGCACTTTATTATGGCAAAGGTAGACCAGGGTGCCCCCCTCCCCCTGCACTAGACATAAACAGTAACAATGTTTCCTGGAATTGGCCTTTAAGTTGAGCAAAATCATAAATCTCCCCTTGTAACATAACCCTCCAGTAGTGCTAGCTGTTCGGCCGAGCATGCCTACGCTCGGGTCCGCTCGGTGTTCGGCCGAACACTGCGTGTGCTCGAGTGCGATGCTCGAGTATGCTAATGCGTACGAATTTGTATTCTAATTTGCTAATGCTGCGCATTGTACGCTAATGCATACAAATTCAGTTAATTAGCATACTTTAACGAGTGAAAGAGGAGAATTTGCGTTTCTGACCTTTTCCTATGAACCCGACACCCTCCCCTCATCCGAGCAGGTGGTTCCTGGTCTTCTCCCATTGACTTACATTGTGCTCGGGTGCTCTGTAGAGCACTCGAGCATCACCAAGTGTTCTACCAGAGCACCCAAGCACACAAGCACTTTGGTGCTCGATCAGCACTATTAGCCGCACAATTGCTCCTTTATGTGCCAGTCATAAAGTATGCCAATATCAGTGCCTGCCATATGTGCCAGACACATAGTACCGCTACAACAGTGTCAGACACCCAATTCATCTATGAGTGCCAGCCACACAACGTCCCACAACGTCCGCAAAATACAGATGCTGGCCATGTGCATCCCGTCCTTTCCTCATCCTTGTGCTTTCTGCATTTTTGGCAGGCCAAACAAATGAATGAGTCCACATTAGATAAGCAAATAATACTGATCAGACACATGTCCATCCTCACTTTTCTTCGAGAGATTTGTGGTAAAAGAAGATCAGGTTCAATATTCTTAATGCCCTTAAGAGTAGAACAAACATTTTTTTCAAAACTGGTCAGTGTGCACCAGTTATCTTGGAATTTCACAAGAAAAGAGGAAAGGTGAGGAAGGACACATTGAGACAAGAGAAATGGTAAGGAAGGACATCTGTACCTACCATTACATGATACCGCACCTAACCCCCACAGCCATCCTTAGTGTGGAAATGGGGATCCACCATTCTGGGGTCCCATCTGTTGGATCCTCAGATATCTTATCTTTCACCTATCCGGGCTATAGGTTATATATGTTATTGACTACAATACCCCTTCAGCTTCACTAGTAGACACATTACATACACAACATCGACTGAAATGTAAAACTTAGCTCTGCTACATTTAATTTGTACAGTAGTTTTTGAAAGATTTGTAGCAGTGCAGAGGTGATGACTTCACAAGAGGTATATAGTTAGTTCTCATCAGTATAGAGATGGTACTGAAAACTATATCTTCTTGTCTGATAGAGGCAGTGTAGAGAGAAAAAAGGATAGGACCTAGGATATAATCCTGAGGAACCCCAACCATAAGATGAAGCGGAGAAGAAGTAGAGTTGACAAATGAATGGGTGTTTAAAGAGGTAGGGGGGAAAAAAGAAAAAAAATCCCCTTAATAAAAAATAGACTGGGGCATACTGAGGAGAAGTTGCTGATCTACAGTGTCAAATTCTACAGAGAAATCCAGAAGAATCAAGAATAACCACCTTTTGAGTTTAGCCATCAGAAGTTTAGCTGGAACTTAAAGGGGTTTTCAGGTAAAAATTATTTTTTAAAAAAGTTCCCGCATCATGGTCCCTGAAACAGAAGATTCATACCTAACTGCTCCACACCACTCCAATCGTCCACGCTGCCTCTGCTGTCTACATTGTCTGGTCCAGGCATCATAAACATCCAGCTAATTATAGCCATAGTCACATGCACCAACGACTGTCTTTAGCAGTCATGTGGTCACAAGCAGCACCACTGAAGCCAATTGGTGGAGTGTTACGTGTGAACATGAACATAGCCAGCCAGATGTAAACAGTGCCCGGACTGGAAGATAGAGACAGCAGGGAAAGGGGAGGAGGACTCAGAGTGTCATGGAGCAGTTGAGCATGAGTAAATATCTTCTATTTCAGGGGCAATTTTACAGGAAATAACCTTGAAGGACACTTTCTGGCAAGCTAGAAAGAGGTCGAGTAGAGAGTTATCAAAGAGCTAGTAAATTAGGTGACATTAGATCAAGTGCTCCAGAAGTTTACAGATGTAGAGGAGATTAGAGACAGGTTGCTAGAAGAGATGAGCGAGCACTAAAATGCTTGGATGCTCGTTATTCGAGACAAACTTTTCCGGATGCTCGGGTGCTCGTTTCGTGTAACGAACCCCATTGAAGTCAATGGGAGACTCGAGCATTTTTTGCAGGGGACCAAGGCTCTGCCTAGGGAAGGCTGGGTGAAAACCTGGAAACATCAGAAAATGATGGAAACACCACGGAAATGGACAGGAAACAGCAGGGGCAGCATGCATGGATGCCTCTGAGGCTGCCTAATCCCACCATTACCCCAAATTCTCCTGCAACAGCCTGGTGGTTACCCTCATGGCAATTGTGCTCACCCAGACCATGAAAGGTGAGGCACATGCCCATCACATGTTAGGGAAGCACCCAACTAGATGCAGCGAAGGTCCACCACCCATGCCCATGCTGGCACTGCTCTCCTATCCCCAGCCACACGATGCAGGCATAAGCCTGACACAGCATGGCGGTGACACCAACAAGTGACCAAGTTAGATGAGGTAGCAGGTGAGCCACCCAAAAATTTAGCCTGACGCAGCATGGCGGTGACAACAGAGTGACCGAGTTAGACTGAGGTAGCAGGAGGTGAAGCACGGATGGTAATTCGAAGGAGGAGGAGGAGGGGTTGGCGTGGCCCTGTATGGCTGTGGCTGTCAATTTAGGTACGGTTGTCAACTATGAAATTGATCAAGTGGGGCATGTGTTGTATGTATTCTTCTCAGTTTAATACAGTATACGTTACCTATCCGGAAAAATAGTTTGGAGAGATAGAAAGAGAGGAAAAAGACGTATTTTTAAAAGTGACGTTCAGTATAGATCAGTTAAAGAGAAAGAAAGGATTTTATGAAATGGATTTGTATCACTGAGAGCAAAAAACATATTTTTTTACGTGATGCGCAGTATAGATCAATTACACAGAAACAACGGATTGTGGTCTGTGCAGACTGAGGTGCTGGACTGTAACTCACAGAATTGTTCCACTGAGCTGTATGAAATCGATTTGTATCACTGAGATTAAAAAAAAACAAAACAAAAAAAAAAACACTTTTTTTGTTTTGTTTTTTAGTTTTTTTTTAACGTGACGTGCAGAATATATCAGAGAGCAAAATCAGCCCCTGCTGACTGTGGCTATTTTCACTGCAACCCAGACAAATGTTGCACAGAGATTTTTGTAATGTAGCTGTATCAGTGAGAGCAAAAGACCGTATTTGATTATGTGACGTACAGTATAGGTCACCTGGACAGAAAATACGGATTGTGGTTTGCGGTGACTGGCCAGCTGAGAGCAAACAAAAGGATTTTGTACTGTGACTTCCACAATCTATCAGTTAGACAGAAAAAAAATCTTCTGCAGGCTGTGCCTATTTCAATGAAACACAAAAAAATTGTCCCACTTAGCTGTTTGAAATGGATTTGTGTCACTGAGAGCCAAAAAATAAACTTTTTCCAGTCTCCCTGCAAAATGCTGCAAATATGGCGGTAGCTGCACTACCAGTGCCAGCAAGCCCAGCCACAAGCAGATAAAAAAAGGGTCTTGTAGCCCTAACAAGGGCTGTTGGGTTCTTTTAGAATCACTCCTGCCTAACACAAATCTAGTAGAACACCCTAACACTCTCCCTGTATCACACTGCAGGTCTGTCCCTAACGACATCCAGGTAGCGACGGAGCCGAGCACCGCGGGCAGTCACTAGTATATTCCAGGGTCACCTGATCAGGCCAGCCAACCCCTGCTATCGACATATAAGGGCCCCACGTGATGCTGGGTGTACCGCAGAGTCTCCTGGCTTGTGATTGGCTGAGTTTATAGCCACCAAAAATTCAAAAGGCGGGTGATGTCATTTCCTCGAGCATGGCGAGATACTCGTCTGAGTAGCGAACACTTACGAGTACCCTAATACTCAAACGAATACATCTCTAGTTGCTAGTTTTTTCTTTTTTTTTCTTTTGGGGGATTATGAAAAGCAAAATAGAAAAAGGAGAGGAAGATACCAGAAGAAAGATAGAGGCTAAATACAGTACTAGTTAGGTGACCAGTGTCAGTTAACTTACTTGTGCTGGCGTCTGTTCCATGTTTCCTAATAATCTCCACTATGTGCATTTACTGTTTTTATACCTGTAAGAACAAACATAAGGATATTGTAATGATATTTTCTTATTCTAATTACTGCAGGTTCATACACACTAGAGACTTTTCCAATAGTGTACTAAAGTGGAGCCGGGGAACATCCACCAGTGTATACCCATAAGGGAAGGCTTCAATTGTAAATGATTGTAAATAAAATTGATACGAAACAAGTCAAAAACACAAAGAAAATCCTTCATGTACTATGATGTAAATTACAGGATGGTCATCAAGATCCTATAACACAATCTTTAGGCCGAATATAGCATTTGGCCGAACACCGCGTGTGCTCGAGCGCCATACTCGAGTCCTCTCCCCGCACGCTAATTAGCCAATTAGCGTGCGGGGAGGTGATTGCATTCACTGTAATGCCAGTAGCCATGTTTGCTACTGGCATTACACTGATTGGATGGCCGGGAACGCTTCATCGGGTGCTATAAAGCACCCGGTGACATGTGACTGGCTCATACCGAGTCAGGGAGAGCTGCTGCAAGGAGGGACAGGTAGTGTAGGGAGAGAAGAACGCTAGGCAGGGATAGTATTTCTTCTGAAAAGACCCAAAAGCTCTTTTAAGGGCTATTATATCTTGCTGCAATATAAATATTTTTTAAGGGGTTAAAAATTGCGCAAGGTGACCTGACATTAACGCCACCTGCGCAGCTGGTGCTTGGTCTGTATACTATATACCTGACATCCTTTGCTATTTTTTCTGCTGTTAATTACGTTCGCACTACCTCTTTTGCGTCTGCTGTACATTTGCGCAAGGAGGGACATATAATGTAGAGATAGGATTTGGCTAGGTAGGGCTAATAGTTCTGTTCAAAAGACACCAAAGTCTATTGTTATATCTGGCTGCATTTTTTTTTTTGTGGTGGGTTAAAAATTGCGCAAGGTTGTCTGACCTTAACACCACCTTTTCAGCATCTGCTGTCTAACATTTGTGTATCCCAAATAACAGAAATCCGGTATATTTTTTTCTGCGACTATTGAAGGCGACATTACTAATCTCGCCATGATTAGCGGCAGAAAAAAACGCAATAAATGTCAAGTACATAGGAGAAACATACATTATCCTGCACATGTAATGTCACCAAGATTAGCGGCAGAAAAAAAACGCAATAAATGTCAGGTACATAGGAGAAACATACATTGTCCTGCACATGTAATGTCACCGTGATTAGCGGCAGAAAGAAACACAATAAATGTCAGGTACATAGGAGAAACATACATTGTCCTGAACATGTAATGTCACCGTGATTAGTGGCAGAAAGAAACGCAATAAATGTCAGGTATATAGGAGAATCAAACATTGTACTGCACACGCTGCACAGCTGGTGTTCAGATTAGGCAAACTTGCGCAAATTTTGACCATCAAGAATATCAATATTGCAGCCAGGTATAACAAATGTACTTAAAAGAACTGAACAACTAGCCCTGCCTAGCCAAATCCTATCCCTACACTACCTGTGCCTGATAGACATTATATGAATAACGGCAGAAAAAAATATACTGGATGTCAAGTATTTAGGATTTAGAAAGGTTATACTGCACATGCAGCACAGGTATGTGACATTACCTGCGCTGCGTCTGCTGCATAACATTTGCTCATTCGGTGAAATTTTTCTGCTCATACACTAAAAAAATTCTGCGCAACTGTACTTTTGACAAACTTGCATATATACCATTTAGTATGCGCAAGGCGAGCAATAAGGGACATGGAAGTGGACGGGCTGATGATGGTGCACGGTGGGTTCGGTGAAACAGTGTCTGCTGGCAGAGCACAAGAAACAAAGTCATCCAAAACTCCTAGCTTCATGTCTCAGTTTGCAGGGTGGCGCAAGACAGGTTCTTGCTAGGTCAACTTGTCAGAAGGAGGACCAGAGTGAGGTTAATGTTTTAGGTTAAAAAATTAGGGGTGAGGGCCTGCTGGTGAACCTCTTAAATATTTAAAGGCGAGGGCAGCCTTATAAGCAGTTTGATATGATGGAGGAAGAGGAGGAAGAGGACGAGAAGAGGAAGGGGTACATGGGATTACAGTGTATTCAATACACCTTAAAAGCCTAAACAGCAACATTTCCAGCAACAGCAATTTGTAAAGGTGTGCATTTAGTGCTATGGCCTGTGGGTGGGTGGTTGGGTATTTGCACTTTTGTTCAAAGGCCTGGGGTATGGACATCTGTACGCTGCACTGGGACACAGAAGTGGATGTGCTCGCTGATGGTGCTTGCGAGGGTCCAGGTGCAGGACAAGAGGCATCTGGGCCTGCATCTTGGCTAGCACGTAACACAGGGAAGAGGAGGAAGTGGTGTGATCTGCAGACACCGATTGTGGATCTAGGGGTTTGGCCCAACTATAAGGATGCTTTGCTGCCATGAAGATCATGCTGGTGGTGGTCAGGTTGCTAGTGTTTATGCCCCTGCTCATTTTGGTACGGCACAGGTTGCAAATGACAATTCTTTTATCGTCCACACTTGTTGGTGTGGCCTGTCTTCTCCCTTTTGCCACCCCACCCCCTCTTACAGCCTGTTGCAATGCTGTGGATCCCTCCTCCTCTGTACTGCTGTCCTCGCTCAGCTTGCCTCCTTCCCATGTTGGGCCAGTGATTTCATCGTCCACTACTTCCTCTTCCTCTTCTTCACTCTGGTCCTCCTCCTGACAAGTTGACCTTCAGTGCTGCTGACACTCAAAAACATTTGGGGTGATGGTCTGCTGCTGATCTGACCGTCTAAAACATTAGGGGCGAGTGCCTGCTGCTGAGCTGACCGTGTAAAAAATTTGGGGCGAGTGCCTGCTGCTGATCTGACTGTGTAAAACATTAGGGGTGAGGATGTGCTGCTACTTGCGCTTTATATACAAATAAATTTATTTTTTTCCTAACAATATTTCCTCTAAAATCAATGCTATCTTCGGTTTTTGGGGGTATTAATGTCATTCTATAAAAGTGGTGTAATACTCGGACATCATCGTTAATAGGAGCGACTTTGGTGTCCAAGATACATCCAGGCATCCTCCCCATGCTGTTCCCTAACCTTTTCAGTGGTGTTTCCACCATTCTATCATGTTTCCCTAAGAACCGGACACCCTCCCCTCTGCAGAGCAGGGGGTGCCTGGTTTAGTGCTCGTGTTCTCCCATTGACTTCCATTATACTCGGGTGTTCGGCCGAGCACTCGAGCACCACATAGTATTCGGCCAGAGCATCATCACTATTAATTATTATCAGTGTGATTGTTTTAGTATGGCCATCAACTTCTGTAATGCTTTCCATATTACGATATTGGAGGTAACCCATTGTTGCTTTTAGAAAATACGGGGTGATACAAATCAGTGAAACACCGTATACATTATAAATAGCAGGCTTGTCTATAGGAGCTTATTATCTATAAGGCACAGGGAAAATGTACAGGAGAGGAGGAAATGAAAAGACTGCTTTAGGCATATCATGTGAAGGAAGAGTAAGAGCCTTGATCGTATGATCTTACAGACGCTAAGTAATAGATACAACGGGTCAAAAGAACACTCTACATCAGTGTTTCTCAACTATTGGCCCTTAGACATACGTAGCAGAGCTGGAGAGGGTTCACAGGAGGGCAACTAAAGTAATAAATAGAATGGGTGGACTACAGTACCCAGAAAGATTATCAAAATTAGGGTTATTCACTTTAGAAAAAAGACCCTGTATGGCTGTGACTAAATACTGACCGAGTTACAGTGCAGGAGCAGGCGAAGCACATAAAAATTTACAGTGGCCCTGTATGGCTGTGACTACAGAGTGACCGAGTTACAGTGCAGGAGCAGGCGAAGCACATAAAAATTTATCAAGGCCCTGTATGGCTGTGACTATAGAGTGACCGAGTTACAGTGCAGGAGCAGGCGAAGCACATAAAAATTTAGCGTGACCCTGTATGGCTGTGACAACAGAGTGATTGAGTTACAGTGCAGGAGCAGGCGAAGCACATAAAAATTTATCGAGGCCCTGTTTTTTTCTGTGACTACAGAGTGACCGAGTTACAGTGCAGGAGCAGGCGAAGCACATAAAAATTTATTTAGGCCCTGTATGGCTGTGACTACAGAGTGACCGAGTTACACTGCAGGAGCAGGCCGAGCACATAAAAATTTAGCGTGACCCTGTATGGCTGTGACTACAGAGTGACCGAGTTACAGTGCAGGAGCAGGCGAAGCACATAAAAATTTATCGAGGCCCTGTATGGCTGTGACTACAGAGTGACCGAGTTACAGTGCAGGAGCAGGCGAAGCACATAAAAATTTATCGAGGCCCTGTATGGCTGTGACTACAGAGTGACCGAGTTACAGTGCAGGAGCAGGCGAAGAACATAAAAATTTATCGAGGCCCTGTATGGCTGTGACTACAGAGTGACCGAGTTACAGTGCAGGAGCAGGCGAAGCACATAAAAATTTATCGAGGCTCTGTATGGCTGTGACTACAGAGTGACCGAGTTACACTGCAGGAGCAGGCAAAGCACATAAAAATTTAGCGTGACCCTGTATAGCTGTGACAACAGAGTGACCGAGTTACAGTGCAGAAGCAGGCAAAGCACATAAAAATTTATTGAGGCCCTTTATGGCTGTGACTACAGAGTGACCGAGTTACAGTGCAGGAGCAGGCGAAGCACATAAAAATTTATTGTGGCCCTGTATGGCTTTGACTACAGAGTGACCGAGTTACAGTGCAGGAGCAGGCGAAGCACATAAAAATTTATTGAGGCACTGTATGGCTATGACTAAAGACTGACCGAGTTACAGTGCAGGAGCAGGCGAAGCACATAAAAATTTAGCGTGACCCTGTATGGCTGTAACAACAGAGTGACCGAGTTACAGTGCAGAAGCAGGCGAAGCACATAAAAATTTATTGTGGCCCTTTATGGCGGCGGTGACAACAGAGTGATCGAGTTAGACTGAGGCAGCAGGTGAACCACCCAAAAATTTAGCCTGACACAGCATGGCGGTGACACCACCAGTGCCTTTGTCCGACTGAGATTGCAGTCAAATGGCTGTAGGTGAGCCTCCCAAAAATTTTTTTGGGGAGTGTCTGAAGTCGACCCTCCAAAAAAAAATAATTTTTGTGTCTGTGGTTGACACTCCTGAAAAATTGTTTTAGAGTGTCTGTAGTTGACGCTCCTGAAAAATGGTTTTAAAGTGTAAGTAGTTGACGCTCCGGAAAAATTGTTTGGAGAGAGGGCCTGTAGGTGGCCCTCCGGAAACATTGTCTTAAAGAGGCTCTGTCACTAGGTTGTAACCTATGTATTTAAATATATAGGTTACAAGGCCTAGTGACAACTTTTAAAATCATACCTTTCATGCAGAGTTCTGCGCAGCGGTCGCGTAGAAATTTAAACTTTAAAAAGTATGCAAATGAGCCATCGGAGCGGCATCTTTCCTCTGGAGCACCGCTCCTTCACCGCCCCCCTTCCCCCGGGCCTGAGGCACTTCCCCTGTCTGTAATCACGCCCCTTTCTGTATATGATAAACAGCGCTAGACTGGTAAGTCTAGCGCTGAACTCTCGGGCATGGGCCCTAAAATTTTCCCGGCGCATGCGCAGTAGCGCTGTCTTCTCTTCTGCGCACGCGCCGTCACTCCCGGGACTAGCGAAGTAGACACTGTAGACACTGCAAGCGCTACTGCGCATGCGCCGGGAAAATTTTAGGGCGCATGCCCAACAGTTCAGCTCTATCATATACAGAAAGGGGCGTGATTACAGACAGGGGACGTGCCTCGGGCCCGGGGGGGCGGTGAAGTAGCGGTGCTCCAGAGGAAAGAGGCCGCTCCAATGGCTCATTTGCATACTTTTTAAAGTTTAAATTTCTACGCGACCGCTGCGCAGAACTCTGCATGAAAGGTATGATTTTAAAAGTTGTCACTAGGCCTTGTAACCTATGTATTTAAATACATAGGTTACAACCTAGTGACAGAGCCTCTTTAAAAGAGTGCCAGTTGGCCCTCTGAAAAATTCCCTTTTGGGTCAGCATTTGGCAATAAAGAGACGGAGGAGGAGGAGTAGAGGAGAGGAATCGGATACATAAGTAATCTTATCTTATTCTTTAGCTGCTTTCCCCCGGAGGAGATTTGAATTCCGGTGAAATCCAGGCTTTGTTCATTTTAATAAGCGTCAGCCTGTCAGCGCTGTCAGTTGACAGGCGTGTGCGCTTATCGGTGATGGCGCCACCAGCTGCACTGAATACCCGCTCTGACAAAACGCTATCGGCAGGGCAGGCCAGCACCTGCAAGGTGTACACCGTCAGTTCAGGCCACGTGTCCAGCTTTGAAACCCAGTAGTTGTATGGAGCAGAGTGATCGCTACAGATGTTGGTATGGTCAGCTAGGTACTCCCTCACCATCTTTCTGTACAGCTCCCCCCTACTCTGCCTAGACTGGGGACAGGTGACAGTGTCTTGCTGGGGTGACATAAAACTGGCAAAGGCCTTAGTGAGTGTTCCCCTGCCAGTGCTGGACAAGCTGCCTGCTCGCCTCCTCTCCCCCGCTACTTGGCCCACAGAACCATGCCCTCTGCCGCTAGCGGCGTCAGATGGGAAGGATTGTTTCAGCTTGTGCACCAGGGTCTGTTGATATTGATTCACTCTCATACTCCTTTCCTCTGCAGGGATGAGAGTGGAAAGATTCTGCTTGTACCGTGGGTCCAGGAGAGTGAACACCCAGTAATCGGTGTTTGAAAAAAATGCTTCTAACGCGAGGGTCACGGGATAGGCAGCCGAACAAGAAGTCTGCCATGTGCGCCAGAGTCCCAACACGCAAGAATTCTCTCTCCTCACTTGCCTGACTCTCCATTTCCTCCTCCTCCTCCTCCTCTTCAGCCCATACACGCTCAAGAGTTAAGAAGGACTGAGCATTGGTACCCTCTTCTGTCTCGCTAACATTCTCCTCCTCTTCCTCCTCATCCTCATTCCCCTCCTCCAATTTCTCCAAGTTCTGGTGGAAGTTGACATCTGGCAGTCTACAATCGCTCTGCGCTGCTGGTAAACTCTGGATAACATGTTTAATGTTGAATTCCATCTCGTGGGCAAGTCTCACAACAGTCAGTGAGCTGGCAGTTGTAGGCGCCGCTGCACTGCCCTGAGAGTGGCAGCATCTGTGGTTGACTTGCGGAAATGCGCACAGATGTGGCGCACCTTGGTGAGCAAATCTGACAAATTGGGATATGTCTTGAGGAACCGCTGAACTATGAGATTGAACACGTGGGCCAGGCATGGCACATGTGTCAGTCTGCCGAGATGCAGAGCTGCCACCAGGTTACACCCATTGTCACACAAAACCATGCCTGGCTTGAGGTTCAGTGGTGCCAGCCATAGATCGGTCTGCGCCGTGATGCCCTGTAACAGCTCTTGGGTGGTGTGCCTTTTGTCACCTAAGCTCAGCAGTTTGAGCACCGCCTGCTGGCGCTTACCCACGGCACTGCTGCTGCGCCTAGAGCTACCGACTGAAGGCGCCGTGCCCACGGATGGTAATTCGGTGGAGAAGGAGGAGGGGTCGGAGGAGGAGGCATAGTATGTCTGAGAGACCGTGACCGAGGTAGGCCCAGCAATCCTCGGTGTGGGCAGTACATGAGCGGCCCCAGGGTCAGTCTTGGTCCCAGCCTCCACCAAGTTAACCCAATGTGCCGTCAGAGAGATATAGTGTCCCTGCCCGGCAGCACTTGTCCACGTGTCCGTGGTTAGGTGCACCTTCTCAGAAACAGCGTTGGTCAGGGCACGGATGATGTTCTCTGACACGTGCTGGTGTAGGGCTTGGACGGCACATCGGGAAAAATAGTGGCGGCTGGGGACCAAGTACCGAGGGACAGTCACCGCCATCAGTTTGCGGAAAGCCTCAGTCTCTACCAGTCTATAGGGCAGCATCTCCAGGCTCAACAATTTGGAGATGTGGATGTTTAGGGCTTGTGCATGTGGGTGGGTGGAATTGTATTTGCGCTTGCGCTCTAATGTCTGCTGCAAAGACAGCTGAACGCTGCGCTGGGACATATTGGTGGAGGTTGTGGAGGATCGTGGAGGTGAAGGGGTGGTTGTAGGGTGGGAGGAGCTCGTGACGGGGTCCTGGGAGGAGGGTTGACTCGCCGAGCGAGCATGTGACACAGGGGAAGGGGCAGTGGTGTGACCCGCAGGAAGTGAATAGCCTTGGTTCCACTGAGTCGGGTGTTTAGCACTCATATGCCTGCGCATGCTGGTAGTGGTTAGGCTGGTAGTGGTGGCTCCCCTGCTGATCCTGTGTGGCAGAGGTTGCACACCACAGTCCATCGGTCATCCTCACTTTCTTTAAAAAACCTCCAAACTTGCAATCATCTAGGCCTCGGCACGGGAGCTTGACTCCATGAAACAGTTGCTGATCTACCTGCTCTGGCCCTGCTTCTCCCTCTGGCCACCCCACTGCCTCTTCCAACCTGCACTTGCCTCCCCCTTAGAAGCACTGAGTTGGATTACCAACCCAGCTCGGGTCAGTCACCTCATCATCCACCAGCTCTCCCTCCGATTCCTCAATCTGCTCCCCCCTCGGACTTACTGCCCTGACAACAACATCACTGTCTGACAACCGTGTCTCATCATCATCATCCGACACCTCTTCATGCACTACTTGCACTAAGTCCACACTCTCATCACCCACAGACTGCGAAAGTTCTAAATTTTGGGCATCGGGACAGAGTAACTGCTCAGGTTGCTCTTGAGCAGTGGTTTGTGTCTCTGGGTAGGGTCCTGAAAAGAGTTCTTGTGAGTATGCTGGATCTGATTCCATATTTTCCGAGGGGGGGGCAGGCTGGGGGAAAGGAGGTTGAGCTGGAGGAGCCAGAGTTCTACTCCCTTGGCTAGCATGGGTGGACTGCGTGGAAGACTGGGTGGTGGATAAATTACTGGACGCATTGTCCGCTATCCACGTCATCACCTGATCGCACTGTTGTGGTTTTAATAGTGGTGTACCACGTGACCCAGTAAGTTGTGAGATGAAGCTAGGGAGCGAAACTCTGCGGCATTCCACTACTCCCTCATCAGCATGTACAGTGTCACCCTGCCCAGGACCACGGCCTCTGACCCCTACACTACTTCAATGCCCACGCCCTCGTCCTCAACCCTTAGCCCTTGGGTTCAACATTTTGTATATTCACCAAACTGTCGAATTAATATCTGAGGCCAAAACCGTATTCAGTAGACAGTAGAATTAGTATCTGAGGCAAAAAAATGTAGTCTTTAGACTCCAGCTATTGCACCGCAAACCACTCAATTTTGCACTGCACTGTAGGATATATAACTGAGAGAAAAAACGTATTCTCTAGACTGCGGCTAGTGTATCGCACACCTCACAATTGTTCACTGGACTGTAGTATATATAACTGAGTGAAAAAACATATTCTCTAGACTGCGGCTAGTGTATCACACACCTCACAATTGTTCACTGGACTGTAGTTTATATAACTGACAATAAAAAACATATTCTCTAGACTGTGGCTAGTGTACCGCACACCTCACAATTGTTCACTGGACTGTAGTTTATATAACTGAGAATAAAAACGTATTCTCTAGACTGCGGCTAGTGTATCGCACACCTCACAATTGTTCACTGGACTGTAGTATATATAACTGAGAGAAAAAACTTATTCTCTAGACTGCGGCTAGTGTACTGCACACCTCACAATTGTTTACTGGACTGTAGATTATATAACTGAGAATAAAAACGTATTCTCTAGACTGCGGCTAGTGTACCGCACACCTCACAATTGTTCACTGGACTGTAGTTTATATAACTGAGTGAAAAAATGTATTCTCTAGACTGCGGCTAGTGTATCGCACACCTTAAAATTGTTCACTGGACTGTAATTTATATAACTGAGAATAAAAACGTATTCTCTAGACTGCGGCTAGTGTACCGCACACCTCACAATTGTTTACTGGACTGTAGTTTATATAACTGAGTGAAAAAACGTATTCTCTAGACTGCGGCTAGTGTATTTACTAACTGTCCCAAATTTAAGATTGACACGCTGCTGCCCATCAAACTGTCCCAAAATTAAGGTTGAGACGCTGCTGCCCATCAAACTGTCCCAAATTTAAGGTTGACATGCTGCTGCCGAGCTAACGGTAAAAAAAAAATTAAGGTTGACACGCTGTTGCCCATCAAAGTGTCCCAAATTTAAGGTTGACACGCTGCTGCCCATCAAACAGTCCCAAATTTAAGCTTGACATGCTGCTGCCCATCAAACTGTCCCAAATTCAAGGTTGACATGCTGCTGCGCATCAAACTGTCCCAAATTTAAGGTTGACACGCTGATGCCCATCAAACTGTCCCGAGTTTAAGGTTGACACGGTGCTGCCGAGCAGAACATCAAAAAAAGTTATGGGTGACACACTGCTGCTCATCAAACTGTCCCAAATTTAAGGTTGACACGCTGCTGCCCATCAAACTGTCCCACATTTAAGGTTGACATGCTGCTGCCGAGCAGAACGTCAAAAAAATTTACAGGTGACATTCTGCTGCTAATCAAACTGTCCCAAATTTAAGGTTGAGACGCTGCTGCCCATCAAACTGTTCCAAATTTAAGGTTGACACGCTGCCCCCCATCAAACTGTACCAAATTTAAGGTTGACATGCTGCTGCCCATCAAACTGTCCCAAATTCAAGGTTAACATGCTGCTGCGCATCAAACTGTCCCAAATTTAAGGTTGACACGCTGATGCCCATCAAACTGTCCCGAGTTTAAGGTTGACACGGTGCTGCCGAGCAGAACGTCAAAAAAAGTTATGGGTGACACACTGCTGCCCATCAAACTGTCCCAAATTTAAGGCTGACACTCTGCTGCCCATCAAACTGTCCCAAATTTAAGGTTGACATGCTGATGCCGAGCAGAACGTCAAAAAAATTTACAGGTGACATTCTGCTGCTAATCAAACTGTCCCAAATTTAAGGTTGAGACGCTGCTGCCCATCAAACTGTTCCAAATTTAAGGTTGACACGCTGCTCCCCATCAAACTGTACCAAATTTAAGGTTGACTCGCTGCTGCCGAGCCGCCGTTAAAAAGAAATTAAGGGTGACACGCTGCTGCCCATCAAACTGTCCCAAATTTAAGGTTGACACGCTGATGCCCATCAAACTGTCCCAAGTTTAAGGTTGACACGCTGCTGCCGAGCAGAACGTAAAAAAAAATTATGGTTAACACGCTGCTGCTCATCAAACTGTCCCAAATTTAAGGTTGACACGCTGCTGCTCATCAAACTGTCCCAAATTTAAGGTTGACACGCTGCTGCTCATCAAACTGTCCCAAATTTAAGGTTGACACGCTGCTGCCCATCAAACTGTCCCAAAATTAAGGTTGAGACGGTGCTGCCCATCAAACTGTCCCAAATTTAAGGTTGACATGCTGCTGCCGAGCTGACGGTAAAAGAAATGTACGGGTGACACGCTGCTGCCCATCAAAGTGTCCCAAATTTAAGGTTGACACGCTGCTGCTCATCAAACTGTTCCAAATTTAAGGTTGACACGCTGCTGCCCATCAAACTGTCCCAAATTTAAGGTTGACACGCTGCTGCGCATCAAACTGCCCCAAATTTAAGGTTGACACGCTGCTGCCCATTAAACTGTCCCAAATTTAAGGTTGACACGCTGCTGCCCATCAAACTGTCCCAAATTTAAGGCTGACACTCTGCTGCCCATTAAACTGTCCCAAATTTAAGGTTGACATGCTGCTGCCGAGCAGAACGTCAAAAAAATGTACAGGTGACATTCTGCTGCTAATCAAACTGTCCCAAATTTAAGGGTGACAGGCTGCTGCCCATCAAACTGTCCCAAATTTAAGGTTGACATGCTGCTGCGCATCAAACTGTCCCAAATTTAAGGTTGACACGCTGATGACCATCAAACTGTCCCAAGTTTAAGGTTGACACGCTGTTGCCGAGCAGAATGTAAAAAAAAAATACAGGTGACACACTGCTGCTCATCAAACTGTCCCAAATTTAAGGTTGACACACTGCTGCCCATTAAACTGTCCCAAATTTAAGGTTTACACGCTGCTGCCGAGCAGAATGTCCAAAAAATTTACAGGTGACAGCCTGCTGCCCATCAAACTGTCTCGAATTTAATGTTGACACGCTGCTGCCCATCAAACTGTCCCAAATTTAAGGTTGACACACTGCTGCCCATCAAACTGTCCCAAATTTTGACAGGCCTCTTAGCTGAACGTCTGAAACTTTATAAGTGACCTGTAGCAGAGCTGAGCGTGTAAAATATTATGGTTGAAGGTCTGCTGGTGAGCTGACAGGCAAAAAAATTATG